>QNQO01001186.1:0-295000 GCA_003290165.1 Berberis thunbergii | reverse complement strand
TCATATTTTAGGCCACTCCCATATATCTCCATCTTGGCATGAAATCGACACTTTCCCAAGACTCAAACCATTTTCACAATAATAAATGTTGGTCAAGTTGAGAAAATGCTCAAACTTGACCAAATCAGCAAAAAATACATATAGTGATAATAGTCACTTCGTGTAAATTTTAGTGTCAACATAAATGTGTCAAAGTTCTTATACCACTGCCGTGGTGATTGCTTCAAGCCATACAAATGCTTCTTCAATTTGCACACAAAATCTTCATTGCCAGCAATTACATATCCAATAGGTTGATATTCTTTCAAATCTCCATGCAAGAACTTAAATTTAACATCTAATTGCTTGAGCTTCAAGTCAAACTGTTTAACTAAAACTAAAAGGACCCGTATTGAAGTGCATTTCATTGCTGGAGAGAAACCTACATCATAAACAACACCTTTCAACTGTGCGTACTCTTTTGCTACTAATCTTGCCTCATAACGTACACCATTACATTCAAAGTTTGGAGAACCTTCCACAACTAACGATGACTCAATCTGTTGCTGACGTTGTTCTATAACAACTAATTCTTCATCCACTACACCTGACACATCATTAATTTCTACTTCATCAGTGGCAACATTATCATCTATAGTAGACTTCCTTGGAGTAATAATAAACTCCTCTTGTTTCACATAATCATCAAAGAAATACAAATTCCCATGTCTGTTGCCTACCATAATTAGACGATCATCATATAACACCATCAGAATCCCACATTCACCTGTAAACTTGTACCATCAGATTTTAAAGCATCCAAAAAAGTCCCAACTTTTACGCAAATCAGGAACATGTCTGACCTCAGTCAAAACTATAACAACTCCATCAAACATCTGAACCCAAACTGTACAAACTCCAATAGTTTTGCAGGCAAAGTCATTACCCATCAAAAGATTTCCACATTATACGGATTTGTAGGAAGTGAACCAATCCCTATAAGGGTACATATGATACGTGGCCCCGAGTCCAATAACCTTTTATCTGATAGACAATTACTAAAAGTAACACTCAAGGATCAAAACAGTAACTCTTACCACTTGTTATCAATAACATGCTAATACGCCAACACAATAATAACATTAGCACACAAAGAACACAACGATATTACGTGGTTTGGCAACTTGCCTACTCCACGGGTGATGATGACACTACTTATTAATTCCAAGAATACGATAAGAAGATACACAATTTCACTAACGAAGAGTTTATTAACAGAAAAGTAGCCGACTCACAAACGCAACAGCTACACACAAACTCAATGGCACACAAATGCAGCACAAACGCAGCTGTCACGAATCACAAAGTGCAACAGTCATGCAGTTCAAGCGCAGTAGAAAACACAGCACAAAATCAACCCAAACGCAACACAAAATCAACCCAAACTCCTGCCCAGTTCTCCTTCAATCACCAAGGCTTTATGGGAAACCACCAAGAGTCTTAAATTAGGAACTCTTGTTCTTCACCTCAAACTAGGAAAAAAAAGTCTTATTCTACCCAAAACTATGATAGGAGAGCCCAAACAATTAGAAACCCCTTTCACTGTCCAAAACAAACAAGGGAAGAGGTCCAATTTGAGAACTCTTGTTTGTTACTAAAATACCAATATGAACCAAAATTCTACATAGAGATCATATACATATATATATATATATATATATATATATATATATATATATATATATATATATATATATATATATATATTTTATGTCTGGGGGTTTTTGTGGTATCTGTGTACTGCTCATTGTTTGTTCAAGGGAACCTGTTTTGTCTCGATTCATGAGAGTTAGAGACCAATATAAGGGTGTGTTTGGTTGCATGGAATCCTATGCCATGGGAATCCATGAGGGAACCACTACATTTTAGGCTAAATTGATATATCACTTCACATTTACCATTTGACCATCATTTGATTTTGTGATCAATGGTGGGAATGAAAGTCTCATGAACATGGGAATCTCACTCCTTGGCCCCCCCAAGGCATGTGATTTCCATGTGCATGGGACGTTCATTCCCACCATTGATCACAAAAACAAATGGTGGATGTGGAGTGATATATCAATTTAGCCTAAAATGTATTGATCCCCTAATGAATTCTCATGGCATAGGATTCCATGCAACCAAACACACCCTAAGTGTGTATCGGTACTTTTGGTGAGTGAGCTTTCACCCTTGTAATTGTATCCCTCGCTCGTACAATTTCTTTTGTGTTCTTAACAAGATTGGATTTCTTTCAGAAAAGAAAAAAAAAAAGAAGGTGTATCCATCATCCAACATGGTTAGCAAACATTCCACCAAATAAAGAAAAGGTGTTGTGTTGACCATAGAGATCTCAACAAAGCCTATCCCCAGGATTTCCCTCTACCAACATAGACACTCTAGTAGATGCAACAACTGGACACAAAATATTCTTCTTGGATATAATCAGATCAAAGTGTCTGAAATAGATGCAACCGATACAGAATTTTGTACCCTGGAACTTCTACTGCTCAACCTTTTAGATTAAAATGCCAAGCAACTTACCAACGAGCTATGAGAAATCTTTCCCAACATGCTGCACTAGAAGCAAAAGGATTACATTGACATATGTAAAGGGAAAAAGGGGAAGCGAACGCACGTGTTATGGAAAGTGCTCCAATGAGGCAGCTATACAACCTGAAAATGAAACCACTCAAGGAGAATTTGGATTTATTTTTCATCACAAGGTGACAACCCTAAATCTACAACAATCACAACAGTGAGCCATCCCACAAATGTCAATAAACTTAAAAACTTTCATATGAAAGGCATCCTGTATACAACGCTCTATACCTTGGCTGGGACAAAATCTGCATCATGCATTAAATGTAAAGAAGGAAGAAACATTTATTCAGTCACCAGTTTGCGACAGCAGCATCCAGTGTCGCTACTCTACTGAACTTGCCACCCAACCTTTTGAAAGTATACCTTGGAGTAACACAGTATGCTGTGGGAGCCTTGCTACACAAGAAGACAATAACGAAACAGAGCCTCGTATTTACTATGTGCAATTGCTTAATCTCGACAAAATAAATTAGTGACTGTTGCAAATTTGGCTTTTTAAAAATAAAAACAAATGTGTGTTTACCTGGTTTTGAACTCTGGACCTCTTTCTCCTATTTTGATCTTTAAGTCACTCTCTATTTTATAGTCTCATATCTACTATATATCTCTTTGAGGTAGAGTATATAAGAAGATAGTTAAGACTTGGGTTTGGACCCCTTGGGGGTACCACTCTTTTATGAGGAGGGGAGAGATAAACTCTCGCGCCCGCCGTCGTCCATCCGATCGGGTGGGTCGGGTTGGGTTGGGTCATTTAGAGAGCAAAACATTTTTTTTCTGAAATTTTATCTAAACGAAAAATAAATTTATAGCTTTCCAGTTTATGCTTCATACACGATTTGATCTTGCCAATGAACCTAGTCTATATTTCGTTTTAAGATATACAAAAACAAAAGAGAAACAACATAGTTCTAGCTTTCCAGTTTATGCTTCATACAGAGTTCTTGCAAACAGTTTTCGATTTTATGCTTCCAGCAAATTTCGAGTTTCTGCTCCTTGCAAAGAGTCTTCGAGTTTATGCTTTTTACTTACAGTTTTTGAAATCAGAGACTCTGTTTATGCTTCTTGTTTGTTGTTGTTTTATTTCCTGGTGATTCCGAGCAAATAAGGAGATTAAGGGTGATTTGTATACCGTTCATCTATTGTGCAATTTTTGAACAAGACAGAGAAGATTCTGGGTTGTTTTATCCTGGGGACGGCGGGGCTACAAAACTGCTTGCACAATTTTGGGCAGAGCCGCGAAACGTCTTAAAGAGAGCGACCTAGTCCGCGACTCAACCCAAGCAAAATTGGTATCATCGTTCCTTCTTTTATTTCGAATTTACAGCATATTTTACAACAATTTTAAGACGATTTTTCTATGTCTGCCATGAATTCAATTACTGAAATTGCTGCAAACACTTTAAAAGATGGAGACAAAAGATGTTGTTTTTCTAACAACACAAAAGGTTGCATATGTTTGTGATACTGAAAAACCAACAATGCCTGCTGAACCTACTGAAACCCAAACTAAAGAGTTAGACCATTGGATTGAAAATGATTTTTTATGTAAAAATTTTATCCTGAATGGTCTGTCTGGTGATCTTTATGATTATTACTGTTTTGAACAAACTGCAAAAGATATTTGGGAAGCCCTTAGAAAGAAATATGACACTGAGGAGGCTGGCACAAAGAAATATGTTGTCAGTCGATATCTGAAATTTCAAATGACTGATGATAAGTCTGTGGAAACCCAATCACACGAGCTTCAAAAGATTGCTCATGAAATTATATCTGAGGGGATGACATTAGATGAGCAATTTCAAGTTGCTGTTGTGATAGACAAATTGCCCCCTAGCTGAAAAGATTTTAAGAATGTCCTTAGGCATAAAACTAAAGAGTTTTCCCTAGAAAGCCTGATAACCCGACTTCGTATTGAGGAGGAAGCCAGGAAACAAAATCAGAAAGAGGAAGTTCTGATTATTTCAAACAATAAGAAGTCTACCCCTGTTTCTCTGAAACCCAATGGAAAGACAATGAAAAATCAGAATAACAATAAAAACCGAAACCATCAGAATCAGAACCAGCAGAACCGGAACAATCAGAACCGCAACCATCGGAATCATAATCCTCCGCGAAATCAGAATGGGCAGAAACATCCCTCCAAGAATGATTCAGCACAGTTCCTTTGCTACACCTGTGGTAGGCCAGGGCATATGGCCAGGAACTGTCGGAATGGATCTCGTCCTGCACCTCAGGCGAACCTAACCGAAGACCAACTTATTGCCATGATCTCTGAGATCAATGTTGTTGGTGGATCTGAGGGATGGTGGGTCGACACTGGTGCTTCTCGACATGTCTGCTATGATCGAGAAATGTTCAAGTCCTATTCTGAAACTGAGGAAAAGAAAGTGTTGTTGGGTGATTTCCACTCCACTATAGTTGCTGGAACTGGAACAATAGAACTGAAGTTTACCTCTGGAAAGATAGTTATCCTGAAAGACGTCTTGCATACTCCAGAGATGAGAAAGAATCTAGTATCTGGTTTTCTTCTGAATAAGGCTGGGTTTACTCAAATTATAGGGGCTGATTTATATACCATCACAAAGAATAATGTATTTGTGGGGAAAGGGTATGCTACTGATGGGATGTTTAAGTTAAATGTTGAAGTGAATAAAATTTCTAGTTCTGCTTACATGTTGTGTACTTTTAATATCTGGCATGCTAGACTTTGTCATGTTAATAAACGTATTATTAAAAACATGAGTAACTTGGGACTAATTCCAAAATTGTCCTTAAATGATTTTGAAAAATGCAACTATTGTAATCAAGCTAAGATAACCAAAACACCACATAAATCTGTAGTTAGAGAATCTGAACCTTTAGATTCGATACATTCAGATATATGTGAACTTGATGGTATCCTGACTAGAAATGGAAAACGTTATTTTATTACGTTTATTGATGACTGTTTTGATTATATTTTTGTTTACTTAATGAAAAATAAAAGTGATGCCTTTGACATGTTTAAATTATTTTTGACTGAAGTTGAAAATCAATATAATAGAAAGATTAAGAGACTTAGGAGTGATAGAGGCACTGAATATGATAGCAGTACTTTCATAGAGTTCTATAATTCTCAAGGAATTATTCATGAAACTACTTCACCATATTCTCCTGAGATGAATGGCAAAGCTGAAAGGAAAAATAGAACTCTTACCGAGTTAGTTGTTGCCATAATGCTTAACTCCGGTGCTGCATCGCACTGGTGGGGAGAAATTATCTTGACAGTCTGTTATGTGCTAAATAGAGTCCCCAAATCGAAAAGCAAAACATCGCCCTTTGAAATTCTGAAAAATAGACAACCAAACTTGTCCTATTTGAAAACTTGGGGTTGTTTAGCTTATGTTAGAATTCCTGATCCTAAAAGGAACAAGCTTGCTAGTAGAGCATATGAATGCGTATTCATAGGATACGCCATGAATAGCAAAGCTTATAGATTCTATAATCGTAAAGATCAAGTTATTATAGAATCAAACGACGTTGACTTTTATGAAGATAAATTTCCTTTTATTTCAAGGAATAGTGGGGGTACATCATCAAACAACGTACATTTGTTCAGGGTTAATGAATCTATTAGAGCCACAGAATCTGAGCCAAGAAGAAGTAAACGGAAACGATCTTCTAAAAACTTTGGCCCCGATTACTATGTCTTTTCAGTCGAAGAGGATCCCCTTAGTTTTCAAGAGGCCTTATCCTCTATAGATGCCAATTTTTGGGAAGAGGCTATCGATGATGAAATGTACTCTCTTGAGTCTAACAAAACTTGGCACTTAGTCGATTTGCCACCAGGTTGTAAGACTATAGGATGTAAATGGGTATTTAAAAAGAAATTGAAACCCGATGGTAATGTAGACAAGTTCAAGGCTCGTCTCGTAGCCAAAGGGTATAGACAGAGATAAAATGTTGATTTCTTTGACACATATTCTCCTGTAACCAGGATTACATCTATTCGAGTGTTAATTTCTCTTGCTGCAATACATAACCTAGTTTTGCACCAAATGGACGTTAAGAATGCGTTTCTTAATGGCGATTTGGAAGAAGAAATTTACATGGACCAACCTGAAGGTTTTGTTATTCCAGGACAAGAACATAAAGTTTGCAAACTAGATAAGTCACTTTACGGTTTGAAACAAGCTCCAAAACAATGGCATGAAAAATTTGATAATCTTGTTATCGCACATGACTTTAAAGTGAACGAAAGTGACAAATGCATTTACTATAAAGCTGAAAATGGCATTTGCACTATAATATGTCTGTATGTGGATGACATACTTATCTTTGGTTCTAATATCCATGCCCTGAATAAAGTGAAAGCTTTATTGTGTGCAAACTTTGATATGAAAGACCTTGGAGAAGCGAGTGTAATCCTTGGTATCAAGATTACTAGGTCTGAAAAGGGAATTTCTTTGGATCAATCTCACTATATCGAGAAGATCCTAAATAAATATAATTACTCTGACTGTAAACCTGCATGTACTCCTTATGATTCTAGTGTAAAGTTGTTCAAGAACACCGGTGACGGTGTTAGACAATATGAGTATGCGAGCATCATTGGTAGTCTTAGATATGCTACCGATTGCACTAGAACCGACATAGCTTACGCTGTTGGATTACTATGCAGATTTACAAGTAGACCTAGTATAGAGCATTGGCATGCAATTGAACGGGTCATGAGGTACCTGAAGAGGACTAAGAACCTCGGATTACATTATCAGAAGTTTCCCGATGTCCTTGAAGGATATAGCGATGCTGATTGGAACACCCTTTCAGATGACTCCAAAGCCACCAGTGGCTATATTTTCAATATAGCTGGTGGAGCTGTTTCTTGGAAATCGAAGAAAAATACCATTCTGGCACAGTCCACAATGGAGTCAGAGATTATAGCACTAGCCACAGCTAGTGAAGAAGTGGGTTGGTTGAGAAACCTGCTAGCAGAGATCCCTTTATGGGAAAGACCGATTCCAGCTGTCTTGATCTATTGCGATAGTACCGCGGCTATTGCAAAAATACAGAACCGTTATTATAACGGCAATAAACGACAAATACGTCGTAAGCACAGTACGATTAGAGAATTTCTATCTACTGGTGCTGTGAGAGTGGATCATGTACGAACTGATGCGAACTTGGCTGATCCTTTGACGAAAGGATTAGCTAGAGAGAAGGTTTTCAAAACCTCGAAAGGATGGGACTATTGCCCTTAGTTTGATGAGTTATTCACGATGGTAACCCAACCTATAGACTCGAGATCCTAAGAAATAGGTTCAATGGGTAATAACAAGTCGTGAATGATATGATGTGAATCATGCTGACAAAATAGCAATCACATTCCTAGATTAAAGCATGAATTCCTGAAGCGATAGTAGGATGAGTTAAAAACTCTTAATGAGGTCTATACTCTATGTGGAGTGGAGTACCTAGCTACAGGAGTACTCTTGATAGACTCACCTAAGTGATTGTGGAAGTTTGGCCGCTTCCTATGGAATTTGTGGGCAAAATTCCTAGAGCCTTCACTACACTGGGATATACGTGCATGGCCGTAAAGCACGGGCTTTTTAGACTTCACCCTGGTAAGGTTGTGCGTGTAATGTCTATTAGAGATAGAGTTCAAAACTATGAGTTACTCTAGTATATTCTAAAGCATGAACACTACGCAAGAGTTCAAGTCGAAAGACACTTTTGTTTATGCACAATCTTATATTTTAAAGATTGCTCGATGAAAATTGTTTTTAAAAATCCAAGTGGGGGATTGTCGCAAATTTGGCTTTTTAAAAAATAAAAACAAATGTGTGTTTACCTAGTTTTGAACCCTGGACCTCTCTCTCCTATTTTGATCTTTAAGTCACTCTCTATTTTATAGTTCCATATCTACTATATATCTCTTTGAGGTAGAGTATATAAGAAGATAGTTAGGACTTGGGTTTGGACCCCTTGGGGGTACCACTCTTTTATGAGGAGGGGAGAGATAGACTCTCGCGCCCGCCGCCGTCCGTCCGGTCGGGCGGGTTGGGTTGGGTCATTTAGAGAGCAAAACATTTTTTGCTGAAATGTTATTTAAACAAAAAATAAATTTCTGAAGAGGACTGAGTCTAAACGGTCTCTCTAAACCACGTTTTGGCTCCGCGATTTTTGGCTTAAATCTCGCCGCCATATCTCCACGATTTGATCTTGCCAATGAACCTAGTCTATATTTTGTTTTTCGATTGTACGTTTTCTACCTATAAATACCATCTAGTTTTAGAGTTTTTAAGATATACAAAAAACAAAAGAAACAAAAGAGAAACAACAGAGTTCTAGCTTTCCAGTTTATGCTTCATACAGAGTTCTTGCAAACAGTTTTCGATTTTATGCTTCCAGCAAATTTCGAGTTTCTGCTCCTTGCAAAGAGTCTTCGACTTTATGCTTCTTACTTACAGTTTTTGAAATCAGAGACTCTGTTTATGCTTCTTGTTTGTTGCTGTTTTATTTCCTGGTGATTCCGAGCAAATAAGGAGATTAAGGGTGATTTGTATACCGTTCATCTATTGTGCAATTTTTGAACGAGACAGAGAAGATTCTGGGCTGCTTTATCCTGGGGACGGCGGGGCAACGAAACTGCTAGCACAATTTTGGGCAGAGCCGCGAAACGTCTGAAAGAGAGCGACCTAGTCCGCGACTCAACCCAAACAAAATTGGTACCATCGTTCCTTCTTTTATTTCGAATTTACAGCATATTTTACAACAGTGACCAAGTCGGACCCCATTCGTTTCTTATTATCGGAGCCAACCCTCAAAGGGCGCACACCTAAATGGCTACTCTCATCCTTGGAGTTTGACATGATTGTCGTCATCCGACCAAAAAGAAGGGACAAGTTACAGCTGATATCGAAAGCAAAGAGGGTTGGCTGCAAAGTTATTTTTTGAACAAAACCTGCTAGAGGGTTACATGCAAAATTCTATGGAGAGCAAAACCCGTTAGAGGGTTCCTCCCTGTAGAGTAAAACCCATGAGAGGGCTTGTCCACAAAAAAAAAACCTTGTAGACTAGGGGTGGGCATCCCATCCCGTGATCCCGTTCCCGTCCCGATCCCGTCCTGTCTCGTCCCAATTTTTCCGGGTCTTAATGGGATTGAATAATTTCATCCCGATCCCGTCCCGTCCCGATCTAGAATGGGATGGGATGGGATGAAGATTTTCAATCCCGCCAATCCCGTCCCGTCCCGAACTAATTGATTAATATTAATTAATTAAACAACATTCATGTTCAAATATACTTGATCTAATTTTTTTGAGATAACGAACATTATACATTTATCTCCAAATAATCAAAAATGTTAATGTATACCTGCTTCAATCTAACATCTCGTTTTCCTTTGCAAACATACAGTCGAGTTTCAAACTCTTCTTTCTCGTACTTGCTAAATCCAGAATCCATTCCTCCTTCCAGAGGAATAATGCATGGCTTAAAGTACGATAAAAACTTATCATATTCATGTCCTTGCAGCTCTCTATGTTGCACCACGCGTCCTCCAAGAACTGCATCAAGTTCAATAGTCTTGATTGTTGCAGTTCCAGCTTCATCCTATCATGATTTCAAAATATATAATTTCCGCAAAGCAGATATCTACCAATTATCTCTTTGGTAAAATGTTGTCCTATATATATGCATATATTTTGATCCATGAACATGCTAAGAGTAAGATATGTTCGAGTGTGAGGTGGGTGAAACATGGATACATGCAAAATGGCAGAAAAAGTTATATACGTTTATTACAAAGAAATATGTTCAAAATGTATTCTCCAGATTAGCATGCTGATCCCGTCCCGTCCCAATCCCGTATGAACGGGATGGGATAGGGATGGGTATATCTCGTCTCATCCCGTCCCGTGCCCACTCCTATTGGAGACTGTGCTATCAAGGGCACGCCAAGGCGTGATGCACAACTTGGCCTCCTCGCCTAGGCTATCTTTTTAACTGCATTGCCTAAGTATCGCCTTGTCTGCCTCACTCCTCATGTGGTTGTATTGCTGTGGTCCTTGACTCACAAGCCATTTCTCTTGTTCTTTCTCTCCTTTTTAATTATTTTTCTCTTCTCCTTTTGAGATTTTGCTGGTAATGTACTGTATGTTTACTCTAAGTAAGACACATGGATAAGGATGGAGATGGAAAAGGGAATGACCCTTCTGGAGATGATTAGGATGTTGAGAATGGGGAGGGCAATGATTAGAGTGAAGTTTGTGATACATACTTATAGACTTGTTTGATTGCTAGACTTATGACTTCATATGGATTTTAAGTCTATGATACAAGTATGATATGATTGCATGCCATGACCCATGAGCTTATTTGGTTTATAGCTTGTATCATTTAAGAAGGTATAGTAGTCTGCATGGACCTTAACCTTGAGGCTCGCCGGGGTGGTCATGAGGCGTGATGCTGGGATGGAGCACCTTGCATCAGCTCGCGCCTCAAACCAGCTTGGAGAACAAAACCCTCTAGAAGTGTTGTAGTTATTCTGGAGACCATCTCCATAAAAAATTTCAGACCATTTCGAATCTTCTGGCAATGTGAAGTTGAAAATTAGGGTGGTACATATGGTAGGTATGTTAAGGCAGTCAATGGCATGACAACTCAACGGTTGGAGCTTGGCGTATGGTACCACTTGGTCTTGGGTTCAAACCCAGCTTGCGGCATCTTTATCAGTTTATGGTGTGTTGATTAGTTCTGGTCTTTAATGGGTTCTGGGATCCTATAAAAACCCTACTCGCCTTCCAAAAAAAAAAAATGGCATGTTGAGGCATAACAAAATTAGGGTGGACATTTTTGTAGAAATAGAGTGTCCTTGTTACAAACAAGAACCTCATTTGCTCGATTTCGCAGGTCTAAGTTTTGGATATGCATTTTGTATTTCAGAGACTCTTGCTGAACCAATGCTGTCACTACTTCTGAACGTCTTTTGCTTACTGCTATTAGAGGAGGAAATGTTTGGCTTACGAGGCAATCAGGGACAGGGACGGATTTACGTGGGGTCAAGTGGGGGCAAGTGCCCCCACTGACTTTAGAAAAAAAACTCGATTTGCCTAACTTGCAATTGACGACGCCATCCCACCCACCCACCCCTTCTTCTCTTCCACTATTCTCAATGACGTTGACAACTCCGTTCTTCCCTTTCTTCTTTTCTTTACCATCTATTTGTTTACTGGTAAAAGTCTACTAGCTGAGTTAGTAGAGGTATAGCGTATGGAATCACACGTCACGAGTTCGAACTCGGCCGGCGGCATGAGGTGGGGAGGGTTATGGGTAAAAAAAAATGTTTACTACGAGAACAACAACCGCTCTGCCTCCACTTCTCTTCCTCTCCTTCTTTCTCTGTTTGATTTATTTTTTTTTCCCATCAATGCCCCAACCTCTTTTTCTGCTTTGAAGAAGAATAATGTTTTTAAAGTATTTTCTCGAGATGAATTTATATATCAAGATCTAGTTTAGTATTTTATTCATAGGATTACTTTGGAGAAATGACCCATTATTATTTTTGGCTCTTAACTTTATACACCAAATGAATTGACCAGATCAATAGAATTGCACAATGCCGAGTTCTCGCCTTGTTATGTATATTTGAAAGGCAAGTGTGCCATCGTCCTCTATATATTTATCTCTTGTGCATATACAAAGTAGATTGTTAGATCAATTTTCCTCACCCATGAATTAGATGAAATTTTGTTTACCCAATTGGTGTTTTGTATAGTTATTTATGTATTGTTCAAAATTTAACAAAAAATATATTAAAGCACTTAATTATTATATTATCATTAGTTAAATATGACTCATCATTCTGCCCCTATTCAACGAAAATTCTGGCTCCGTCACTGATCAGGGAGGTATATGAAGGCAGGTTTGACGATGTTTAAAATGTTCTATGCTCATTTTTATTTCTGTTGGAGCCATGCAGTTTCTATCTGGTCAAGTATTCTTTGGAAAGAAATTTAATTTATCAGTATGTGGTTAACACCCATTCAGCATTGGTATATTTAGAAGCACACTGTTGGTTTTATGTATCTAAGAGCTAAGACTCAAACCCGTCAGAAAAACAGAATTCCCCCCATTCATGTCTTTCCACAAAATTTTATGAAAATACTTTGTTTCTACTTTCAAGTATTAATCCCATTCCTACTGTTCAAAATACATGCATACTATATTTTTGTCAAAAAAACCAAACAAACAAACAAATTATGTGCATGAAGTGAACCTGGTCAAACTCTAATTTTTGGTGAATATGATGAACACACGTTATTTTGTGCACAAGAAAAATTAATTTATGATTTTTCTTAAGTTGTTCAGGTTCTATTAATTAACATGTGACCTGTGAATTCACGTGTTGATTGTTTTTGTAACAGAGTTACTAAAATATCTGTGAGAAGTATCCTTCGTTCCATGAAAGATTGGAGAATATTGATCTCGTGGTTGAAACTTCTCTGCAACCGTGGAAAGTTTTTAAGCCTGATGGGGTAAGATACTTTTACTTCCTGCATATAAATGATCATATATATTTGCTTGTTAGATTAAGAAACAATCAAGGATCTTTAACACCATCTATTAATGTTTATTGTCGAGACTTATCCATATATTCCTATGTTTTAGATACTATATCTGGAATTTTACTGGTTTTAAGGGTTTGGCTTGGGTTTTTTCTTTGGTTTTACTAGTTTAGTCATAGAGGGCAGGTGAAGATGTTCCAATGGTCATGTTTTTCCATAGTTATCAGTTTGTGCAATAATCAACAAAGTGTTTGATGTTAATATTAAGTTATTAACAATTTGTTTGGTTGATTTGATGCTAGGTAAGGGGTTGTATTTTCCCTGGAAAATGAGTTACATTTAAGCTAAAGGGGAAGAAGTTGTGGTTGGAATATAATGGAAGAATTTTTTTAGGTGTTAGTAGGTGGATTGGGTTATCTTGGAGATTAAAGGTGTGTTTAATTGCATGAAATCTTATTCGTTGGGAATTTATGAGTTGACCACCTACATTTAAGCAAATCGAGGAAATACTTATCATCTACCATTAGACTTTGTGTCAATGATGAGAATGAAGAGTCATGAACATAGAAATCTCACTCCTCACTTCCCCGAAAGCATGTGATACACATGTTTATGGGACTTCATTCTCACAATTGATCACAATTTAGTGGTAGATAGTGTTACCTCAATTTAGCTTAAATATAAGGGATATTCTCATGGATTCCCATGGAATGAAATTCCATACAACCAACCAAACACACCCTAAGAACCTATTGTTATTTGGTACAAATCATTTGACTAATTCACAGTAGGGGTGGGCAAACGGGTCGAGGAACCGCAAATTTAAACCGAACCGGCTCGATTTGCTCCAAACGGTCTGATTTTTACTGTGTATATTAATAAACGGTTCGGATCTTTGTAGAACGGTTCGAGTCTAATTCGAAATGTTTGAATTTAAACGGATCGCTTCCAACCAATTTTGAGTCAAATTGGAGGAAGCAAACCGTGACCCATACTCTCTCATTATCCACAAAACAATTTGTGGCCGTGAATTTCGCAGCTCTCGTTCATTATATTTCCACTCCTTCCTCACTTTGGTTGAGGGAACTTTTTCATCTCTCTGAACCTTTTCATGGTAACCACAACAGCAGCAACAACAACATCAATATTCACTTCTTCTAAGACTTTTTCCTCTTTCCTTCACTTCATCACAGACCCAAATTTCTCCACCCACTTGATTTACACATCTGATAAAATACTAGACACAAAAGAATTGATTTTGTGTGTATTGCGTTCTGTATTTCTAATTCTATTATCCTGTTTATATACAAACTAATCAAAAGAATATTGTGAGAATATTCACAATATAATCTGCTAACTTCCTTAAAACTATTATACAATCTTGACTCAATAAGCAACTTTCCTAATACAAATATTATATTTCCTATACAATCAATCAGAATATTCTCAATACCCCCCCTCAAGTTGGTGCATGGAGATCCCGTATGCCCAACTTGCGAAGTAGATACTCATATTGTCGCTTGCCCAACGCTTTTGTGAAAATGTCAGCGAGTTGCTCATTCGACGGGACAAATGTGGGATTAATATGTCCAACAACAATGTCATCACGGACAAAGTGACAATCGACCTCAATATGTTTTGTTCGTTCATGAAATACGGGATTTTGAGATATATGGAGAGCCGCCTGACTATCACAATGAAGAGACATGGGACGTGTGTGAGGCATCCCGAGGCTAGCTAGAATAGCTTTTAGCCATTTCAACTCACATGTAGTCATAGCCATAGACCGGTATTCCGCCTCTGCGGAGGAGTGGGATACTGTATGTTGTTTCTTTGTCTTTCAAGATACCGGCGAGTTCCCAAGGAACACCAACCAACCAGTGAGGGACATCCGAGTCAAAGGGCATCCGGCCCAGTCAGCGTCACACCATCGATGTAACTGCATGTCACACTTACTACTCAAATGTATACCTTGACCCGGATTACCTTTTAAGTACCGAGCCACCCGCAAAGCAGCTTCCCATTGGTCCGCCTGAGGATGTTGCATGAATTGAGATAAAACATGAACACTGTAAGATAATCCGGGTCGAGTGAAACACAAATAAATTAGCCGTCCCACCAAGCAACGGTAAGGCTCCAGGTCAGCAAGCTCTGGACTCTTGGACAAGGCGAGTCAATGATTCTGTTCTAATGGCACGGCCGCGAGCCTTGCCCCTAGCAAGCCGGCCTCAAAGATGATATCAAGTGCGTATTTGCGTTGACAAAGCACAAACCCATCTGGTCCGCGTGCCACTTCGACCCCCAAGAAATACTTTAAAGGACCCAGATCTTTCATGTGGAAGCAAACACTGAGGTAACCCTTGAATTTCTGTATATCCCCCGGATTACGCCCAGAGATGATAAGGTCGTCGACATAGACAAAAACACTGAGCTGAACCGCACGTCTTTGTAGAGTAAACAAAGAATAATCTGAATAAGATTGCCGAAAATCATAAACCATAATTCTTCAAAGCAGTTGACAGTTTAGCGAACCAGCATCGGGGTGCCTGCTTCAGCCCATATAATGATTTCCTAAGCTTGCACACCTTTTCGGAAGTTCCCACCTGAAAACCGGGTGGTAATTTCATGTAGACCTCCTCCGTAAGGTCACCATGTAGAAATGCATTATGAACATCCATCTGATAGACTTTCCAATTCATGGCAGCCGCAACGGCAAGAAAGAACCCTACTGTAACCATCTTAGCTACCGGAGTAAATGTTTCTGTATAATCAACTCCTTCAATTTGATGATTCCCAAGAATAACCAACCGAGCCTTCAATCGCTCAATGGTACCATCAGAGTTATACTTGATCTTGTATACCCACTTGCATCCTAGAGCTTTCTTTCCTGCTGGCAATTCTGCTACAACTCAGGTTTCATTAATCTCAAGAGCCTCAATTTCTCGTCGCATGGCATCCCTCCAGCGGCTGTCTTTCGCGGCCTCAGAATAGCACACAGGTTTCCGATTTGTTGTCAAGGCTGCAAGAAAATGTCTATGTCGCATAGAAAAATTATCACAATTCACATAATGTGCTATAGGATAGGGTGTACCTGAAGAATGTCGTGGGACGGGTGAAGCTGGTATGGATGGACTCATTTTTCGAATGGTATGAGTAACATAATCACGGAGTCGTACCGAGGCTTGCCTTCTGCGTTGACCCCTGCCCAACACATCTTCCTGACTGGCGTCCGGGTTGTCCTCCTGGTTCGCACAAGCCGGCTGCCCAGCAGCCGCATCTGGCTGTACAATCACCTCGACACCAGCATTTGTCCAATTCTCGGCACACGCCGACTATCCAACAGCCTTATTTGGCTAAATAAACTCCTCGGCACATGTCGGCTACCCAGCAGCCCCATCTGGCTGTACAAACTCCTCGACACCCCCCTCAAAACAGCCGTAGATGTCTCCTCAAAGTCCTCGTGAACTGCCTCAATATTAGGCAGACCATCGTGGTCTAAATTAAAATGATCTACAAAGGGTAAAATCTCCTTCCGAGAATACAACATGACGAGAAACGAAGAAATCTCGTTTCTCCAAGTCATACAAACGCCATCCCTTTTTTCCATAAGGGTACCCAACAAAGACGCACCTTCGACTTCTACTGGCAAACTTATCCCCCGTCTGTACATGCGCATAACACAAGGACCATCGTGGGTGTGCTGCCATATAGAACACTATTGGGTGTTTTCCCATTCAAGACCAAGGAGGGAGTCCTATTTATCAAGTATCCAGCCGTCAACACACATTCTCCACAAAACTCAATAGGAAGAGAGCCCTGAAAACGCAACGCCCTAGCTACGTTCAAAAAATGTTGGTGTTTCCGTTCAATCCGCCCATTTTGTTGAGGTGTTCCCACACAAGATGCTTGAAAAACAATCCCGTGATCAAGAAAATATTGTCGCAGGCAAGTGAATTCAGTGTCGTTATCACTCCGCAAAATTTTTACCTCTTTATCAAATTGTCTCTTAACCATTGAGAAAAACATTTGAAGAGTATAAGAGACCTCTTTCTTATCAACAAGTAAGTAAATCCATACAGCACGGGAAAAATCATCAACAATGGTCAAAAAATAAGAAGCACCACAGGAAGAAGTTGTTCTATAAGGTCCCCATAAATCAGTGTGAATAAGTTCAAAAATAGTCGAAGCTTTATGTTCACTAACAGGAAACTTATCTCTACTTTGCTTAGCCCTCTGACAGACATCACAATTTTTATGTAAGCGATTTTTCGTTTCACTAAAACTTACTTCGGGAACTAACTTTGTTACTTGTAGAGATGGATGACCCAGTCGCTGGTGCCATAGATCAAGAGACACCACATTATTGGCCTTTATTACGTGAACCTGTGGCAGCCCCCGGAAGTAATAGAGTCCATCGCGTCGTTCACCCCGCACCAATCATCATCCTCGAAGTGCGGTCCTGTATAACACACAGATCATTAGTGAATTGGACAAAACAGTGATAATGAACAGTCAATTGCGACACAAAAATTAAATTGCAAGTTAGCCCTGGCACATAAAGAACATTTTTCAAACAGAATTGTCTTTCAAGAGTGACCATCCCCTCTTTAGTGGCGATAGCGCTACTCCCATCTGGCAATCCCACGGGACATTGAGCAATCGCCCTTAAGTCACGGAGATCCCCGATCGTGCCAGTCATGTGATTCGAGGCTCCCGTATCAATAATCCAAGGCTTACCAGTCATCTTATCGGTCGTTGCGGATTTTGACCCGCCCAACATTTGGAGAAGTCTCTGCCACTAATCGGTATTCAGCCCGGGCAGTGGAGATGTATCTGTTTCGGTCACTCCTGCCCCAGCAGAACCTGTCTGAGCAGCATTGGCACGATGCGTACCCTTGGTTCCTCGACCACGGCCTCAAAGACTTGACTGCCATCTACTGCGACCATCACCAGCACCTTTCCCATCACTTCGGGGTCGGTCACCCCACCACTCTGGATATCCGTGCAAGGCAAAACAATTGGTAGATTCATGCCCCGTCCTTTTACAGTGGGAACACACCGTACTAGATTTATCCTTTTCATCAAGACGGGTTCGTGTGGCGAGGGCCATAATTTCCCCGCGTTCTTCCTTGCCGCGAGCGATTTTCTTTACTCGCTCCTCTTGGATGAGAATTGAGTATACCTTGTTCATGTTTAGCAATGGATCTTGAGCCAATATATTGGATCTCACTGTTCTGTACAAATTGTCATCCAAACCCATAAGAAACAAATGTACTTTTTCGTCCTCCCGTTTTTTCTCTAGAATCGAAGCGAGATTGCAGGTACACTTCCCGCACTTGCACGTCGTTAATTGTTCGAAATTACCTAGTTCATCCCAAAGTTGCTTGAGTCGCCTATAGTAGTCCATTATGGTCAGCCCCTTCTGTTTGTAATCTGCAAGATCTGATTTCAGTTGTTGAATCAGTGGTCCGTTAGTAATGGAGAATCGATTCTTGATATCATTCCAGAGATCCTGCGCTATTTCCACATGAGAGATAGTGGAGCGTAGCGTAGGTTCAATGGTATTTCGGATCTAGGACACCAAAAGCGAGCTGATAGTCCACCAGTCTTCGAGATCTCGTGACTGCTCGCCAGGTTGTGTGATAGTTCCGTCAATGAACCCGAATTTCTTCCGGGCCCTCAAGGTCGTTCGAAACGAATGAGCCCATTCATCATAATTTTCCCCTTTCAATTGAACCTGAGTAATTGCAAGTCCGAGATTATCAAGAGAAGTGATGTCGTAAGGTGAAATCGTCTTCCGAGTTTCACCAGTAGAGACTTCACCGCCAGCCATGATCGGTGTTCAAAGAGAAATCTCAAAATGCCACAGAAAGAATTAAAGTTGCAGCTCTGTTTGCTCCTCACGCAGAGAAACAAAGATTTTTTTTTACTTTTCTTTTACTTATTCATTTCACAAACATAAACAAAGAAACATACATATCAGAGAGAATCACAGCCAAACCACCAAACCCTAACCAAACCAGAAAGGAGGAGATCAGAGCATAGCGTAAGGGAGCAGGATCAGTGTTCAAATCACACACCCACCATCGCAAGGGTCCAGCCAGAGGTTCCTTCTTCGTCTTCTTCGATCAAAAGTTCGATGAAGGGTGATCAGAGCACAATGTAAGGGAGCAGGATCAGTGTTCAAATCACACACCCACCATCGATTAGGGGTTCCTTTTTCAATCAGGGGTTCAATCAGCCAGAGTTCCTTCTTCGATCAGCGGTTCATTCTTCGATCAGGGGTTCGATCAGCTAGAGTTCCTTGTTCGATCAGGGGTTCGATCATCCAATCCTTCGTCTTCTTCGTTCCTTCTTATTCGATCAGGTTAGAGGTTCAATCAGAGGGTCGATCAGCGGTTCGATCAGGTTCAATCAGAGGTTCGATCAGCCGATCCTTCTTCTTCTTCTTCTTCGTTCCTTCTTATTCAAAGAAATCATTCTTATTCAAAGAGGTTTCGATCAGGTACCTTTTCTCCCTTTATGATACTCTTATGATAGGCTCTGATACCATGATAAAATACTAAACACAAAAGAATTGAATTTTGTGTGTATTGCATTCTGTATTTCTCATTCTATTCTCCTGTTTATATACAAACTAATCAAGAGAATATTGTGAGAATATTCACAATATAATCTGCTAACTTTCTTAAAACTATTATACAATCTTGACTCAATAAGCAACCTTCCTAATACAAATATTCTATTTCCTATACAATCAATCAAAATATTCTCAATATATTCTCAATAACATCTATTTCTCCAACCAGCACACCTCCTCTCACTCTCTCTCAATCTCTAACAAGGTGTCCAACAAGACTAGTAAGAGGGTTGCTTGTAATGTTGCTAAGGTTTTAGTTGCGAAACCAATCCCAGCTTCTGGAGCTGATGGTGGGAAGAGTTGGGTACCTGTGGTGCCACTTGCAACGTTGCCGAGAGGCAAGCGTCGAGTGATCAATCAGGAATCAGAGGAGACTCTGTTGCTGTGGTCAGGTTTTCACAATTGATATCGGTCCCCAGTTGTAAGAGCTTATTCTCAAAGGTAGATAGATGCCAACCTGAATCAGGTTCGATAAAGCTAACAATATTAATTAACTTAATTTCTGATATGATGATGTTTACAAGTACATACACACACATAGAAAGAATGAGCTAGCCATCTGGTTCCCTCCCTGATCCTTCTTGATCTTATATCAATCTTGGTCTTGCAATAAAGATTATTTGCTGGTTTGGAACCGTAGAAACCAGACCGTTCTAAAAGGTTTGGTGATCTTATGTCAGCCTCTTTTGTACCGTTGGTTTCCTTTTATTTAATGAATTATATGTTTACCAAAAAATATATATTCACCAAGTTTATTTTATTGATTAAAAACGAAATTGGCGCATGTTCTTATGATCACCTATAGTGGTGTTCTTTGATGTCAATTTCATCAATCCTATTTCAGGTTATATTATTCTCCGACATTCTTACTCCTCTCTCTGGGATGAACATACCTTTTGACATTGTAAAAGGAAAGGGTCCAATCATATTCAACTGTAATACCCGCCTAATTAAATAAATATAAAAATTTCTTTTGTAAACCCTAATGTTGATGGGTTGTTAGTCAATTGTATTTGGGCTTGGTTCTGGGCTTTTATTAAACTAATAAGTAGGGTTTTATTATGTGAAATAGGGTTGGTGCAGTCGGAAGTTTGGTGGGGGCGAATAGCCACCCCTTATAAAGAGAAAACCCTATTCCTTCCATTTTCTTTTCTCCTTCCTTCTCCTTTCTCCCCTTATTCACAAATTCTTCTTCCTTCTTCCTCACGATCTTCAATCTGTTTCAGACTTCGCTTCCTTCTTCTGTGTTATTTCTCCTTGACAGTAAATTGAAGAAGAAATAGTGTGCGAGGCTGGACGGAGCCGGCGAGGAGGAGGCGAAGAGGATGACAGTGGTGCTGCGATTTGGGTGTTGTGATCTGGAGGGAGGCGATGAAAAGAGGTATGCGATGGTGATGAGAGGATGGTGAGGGGTTGATTGATGGTTGGGTGTATCTGTGTGTTCGTTGTATGTGAGGGAGAATGAGAAGGATCAGGGCGGATGGTTGTGTGGCTGCGTGAGGGTAAACTGTGATGATGGTTGATGGATGCAAATAGGAGGATGGTGGTGTGGGTATGAACAAAGGCAATGCTCTTCTTTTCTAAGCAGCAACCTAATGGAAGAGAAAAAGCAATGGGAGGTTAGCAGTTGGCTTCATTGCAGATAGAGATCCACAAATTTCTAGAGAAGGGGCAATAGAAAAAGACGTGCTTCATGGATTCTGAATGGGTCTGACAGAGAGCACATCTGTGTGGGATGGTGATACCTTTGGAGATTAGATGGTCTACGGTGGGGATTTCACCTTGCCCCATGGCCCAAACAAAGAAATTGACTGCAGGGGAACTTCCTTTTTTCAAAAGACCTTGTATCCAAAAGGGGAATGGAAAGGAGTACAGTTTGATTCTATGCTAGGATGAGTAAGGAGTTTGAGGTGGGAATCAAACACAGTGAATTGTCCTGACTTTTCATTCGATTTCCATCTATCCTCTCTGAGTAATTGAATGGCTCAAAGTTTTAGATCCCAGCTTGGAGTGTAGAAACAGTGTTTTGATAAACTTGAGGGACAATTACTGATCTAGCTAGGGATAACCTATAGATTGGAAGAAACAATTTAGTGAAAGGTTGGTTGGTGTACCATTTATCTTCCCAGAGAATGATTCTAGTCTCATCTCCTAGGTCTAGAGAGGTGTAAGCTTTGATGAAGTGTTTTGGGTCAAGAATACTTTTCAAACAGGAGCTAAATGGGGTAGATTTGGAGACTACTACTCTAAGGTGTTTCACAAGCTGCCCCATTATTTAAGAATTTCTAATACTATGTTACACTTGCGAATTGGTGAGTTTTCTTCATTTCTTTCTCTCTTACTGTGAGTTCTCTTTTACCCCTTTCAGTTTGTTTTACGTGATGGATTTGATAGTTATATATTGTGTGTTTAATCTACTTTGATTAAAACCTCATTTTCTTTCTTCCTGATTTTGCCCTTAACTTGGTAGATTAAATTGATGGGGTTTGATTACTTTAATTAATTGATTTGAATGAATGAACGAATGGACACCCATTGTAATTCACATTGATTTTAGGCAATTGTCAAGGCATTCGGGGTTTTCTAGGTCATCATCATCATTAGAAAAACATGTGATTGGGTAGGGTTTGAGTAAGACTAAGGAATCCCTGAGTGTTATCATGAAGAAAATGTGGACAAATTGTATCTCATAGGTTAGATCAGATGTTACCACATTTAGGTAGTAGGTGTATGTGCGTTTTGGATTTGTCAAATCTCATCGGGTTGAAATTGAAATTCATCATATGTGTACATCCGATTTATTAAAGTTGGTTGTCAAAGTGTTGTGCCACTATCAGAAATATTTTCTCGTTAATTGTCACAGGTTATATATACATTGCTCATTTGTTAGATGAAATTCCTTAATGAAATAGAAGATGGATTAGGGGAAGTTTTACAAGAATGAAATGAGTAAATTCTGCTTAGTTCCTAATGTATCTCATTGTCATATGCTCTTTTGATCATGACCTGGAAGATATTATCTTTGGAGAATTTCTTTGGACCTATTTACATAACTGGCGAGATTGATCCCAATTGCATAACATAAAATAGAAGAAAAGTTCCTAGTAATAGATATTGACTGGAATTTAACTGAGCACTTGTTAGTTTGAGTATTTGTATTGTTATGCGAATTGGTGTGCATATTATTTTTCATATGATGCAAAGAGATGAGATGTGTGAATTGACAATGTGTCAAATATTACTTGTTCCCTAACAGAATGGTGGATACTGTGGTTGATTTATTTATGGTTGACAAAGTGTCACCATAAAAGAGTTTTGAGTTTTAGTTTATTTTTTATGCTCTTTTCCATAACTCCGAAAAAAAATGTGAAAAGAAAAGAAATTTTTGTATACAGACTTGCTTGTATACGTGTGATATTATGGGTATGCAGACTTGCTTGCATATCGGTGCACCGTTCCATGTGTGTTCGGTTGTACGTGTAGATTTAGGAAGAATGTTTGCCATGGATCAAACTTCGGGTGTGATGACATGTTCCTTGAGGTGGCACCCCACTTGGAGCATGTACTCTCCGAGTGGTTTCAAAGGCAAGGGAAGCACACTTGGGTGAGGTGTGTTCAGCACAGGAGGAGAGTGCGATTGTGGAAAAGAAGCGAGATTTCTTTTTGTGTATGTGCATGATTACCTTAAATGAAGAAATTAAATGCTCATTCAACCATTGAATGAGAACTACACGTCTTCCTAAAGGTAGAAAAATGTGTTTGTTTAATATTTCAATAATAGTCTAATATGATTATGAATTGTATTGTTGTTGCATTTATGAGGATTGATAACTCATAAACTTTATTTATTAGTAATAAATAATGCATATTTATTTATTAGGATGATAACACCATTGCCTCATTGAGGAACTACCTGATGGTGTGGTTATTTATTGTTTGGTTTATTTTAATGTTATCATGTGCGGATTTATTGATTTTGGGATGAAGATTTCTCACACCAGCTTTATTGTTGACCCGAGTGAGGTTTTGCTTATTGGGTACATTCCTTTTGGAATGTAGCCGAGTAGTCTTTCAGGTTTAGAGATTTTGAGCTGCATTACTGGAGTTTCGCTAGTGAGCTAGCCATGCCAGTCTTCTCCGGGTTAGATTTTTATTTGTTTCAGTACTCTAGATCATGTTTAGTTGTTGCTGCTATTTGTTTCTGTTGCTATTGAATTCTCACGTCCCGAGTTTTGGGGGAAACGGATAATCCTACGTGAATTTTTAAAATTTTCGTTTCCTTCGAAAATCGAGGCGTTATACAACCCTATTAAAGAAGCCTCTGATGTTGAACAAGTGAGGGAGTTTGTTCCTGATGAATCAGTTCCTTATGTTGGGGAAGCTTTGACTATCTTGCGGAAAGAGGTTTGACATGTGCACCTTGTGACATTTTACTACTTTTGTCTCATTTTGGAATTATTTATTGTGTGGTGATCTTATTAAGCCACTCTGGTCGACTGTATATCTCTATACCTGAGAGTCATTTTTATATGATCTCCTATTGTATAGGTGAACAATTGTCAGTTTCTTAGTGCCCTTTATGCAAGCATAGATATTCAAGTTTTGCCATCAAAGGTTCCACTATGTTTACCTTTGTTGTTATTGAGGTCTGCTGTTTTATTGACTTTACAATTTTGCAGTAAATTTAACCAATATTTACATTGTTAGGTAAACAATAATGCAGCAGTTCTTGGCTTTGTTGGGGCTCCCTTCACGCTAGCATCTTACGTGGTTGAAGGTGGTTCATCAAAGCAATTCTCAAAGATAAAAAACTGGCTTTCTCTCAACCTAAGGTACATTAATATCTTAACCTACTCCAGGTTTGCTAATCTCACAGTATTAAGTAAACAACTTGTGATGCATTTCAATGATCACTTTGATGTGGAAGTTGTGTATTCCTTTTTATTATGCAATATAAGTTCTTAATTGGTACATCTTTTCAGATGATCCTTTAGATGCTATTATTGAAAATAGAAAAAATAGTTCAGTAAGGATAATGTGATGTACATGACATGAAAGCCTTGTTGTATGTTTATCCTCGAAACACGCCCGAACCTAATTGGTACTTGCAAGTAAAAGTAAGGGTCTAGCAATTAGTAACAGTAAATAGACAAGATATACGTGGTTCGACAATGTGCCTACATCCACGGGACAACGACGCGCTTCTTTATTATGAAAGAATAATCTGAGAAGTACAAATTCTTGAGAACAGTTTCCAGTTCTCTCAACTCTCAATCTGAAAGTAATCCGTTATACTCACGGATTGTACCGTTCTTCCCTACACTTTCGATACAAATAAAAATCAGCAGATTCTCTTCAGTTTTCTGCCTTGGTAACACTCAAATCTTACCTTGAAAACCGTGATCAATGGCTGCGAATAAACTCCTGTTTTCTGTCAATAAAAAATAGCCCCAATATTCTGTTTTCTCTCGATAAAAATCAGCCCCAATACCCTGTTTTCTGCCTCAAAAAATACAATAAATAATCCCTGGAATAGGCTGATATTTATAGCAATCATTGCTTCCTATTTTGAGTCCTAATAGGACCTGAAAACCCATCTATGTCCTTGTTTGAATACAAAAGAAAACATGTACGTTTGATTTGTATCTGACTTCTGAATAAGAATAGAAATCCCTATAGAATAGGGATCCTATTTTATAAGATCTGTATTCTGTCACATATATAGCAATCCTATTCCATTTCAAACTCTACGGATTGAAATTGTGAGCCACGAAATCCCACAATCTCCACCTTGGCGAACACTTTCAGGACACACCTCCATCAGCTCATACATCTCCACCTTGGCATGAAATCCCCAGCCAAGGTAACCTGCTCGTCGTCGTCTTCTCGGCCTAAAGGCCGTCGACCCCTAAGGGCCATGCCCCCGTGGGGCATCAACACTGAGAGAGTCTGATCAAGTTGAGACAGTGCTCCAACTTGACCCTGGGTACTACCTTCGTCAACATATCAGCTGCATTCTCCTTTGTATCAACTTTCTCTAGTATCACAACTCTGTCCTCGATGATATCTCTGATAAAGTGAAACCTGGCATCAATATGCTTGGTCCTCGCATGATGAACCTGATTTTTTGCCAAATGGATGGCACTCTGACTATCACAAAGAATTGTAATATCCCTCTGAGTAACACCCAAATCTTTAACCAGACCTCGAAGCCATATAGCCTCTTTCACTGCCTCTGTCACTGCCATATACTCTGCCTCTGTAACATGGACCGCCAAGATATAGGACCCCTGCCAATTTAAAACAGTAACCTTTAGTAGACCGACGCCTGTCCAAATCTCCTGCATAATCTGAGTCAACATAACCTGTCACAGCTGAAACTGACGATCTCTCATAGACCAAACCGACATCCAACGTGCCTCGAAGATACCTCAAAATCCACTTGACTGCCTGCCAATGGGTTTTGCCTGGATTAGCCATGTACCGACTAACCAAACTCACTGCGTGTGCAATGTCGGGACGTGTGCAAATCATGGCATACATCAAGCTGCCAACCGCACTAGCATAAGGAACCTGTGACATGTATTCCTTCTCTGCTACCGTAGTAGGGGATTGCAAACCAGAGAGCCTGAAGTGAGCTGCCAAGGGAGTACTAACCGACTTGGCCCTATCCATGCCAAATCTACTGACTACCTTCTCAAGATATTGCCTCTGCAACAAAGACAATCTACCAAGCTTCCTGTCTCTCACTATCTCCATCCCGAGTATCCTCTTCGCTGGACCCAAATCCTTCATCTCAAATTCATTGCTCAACTGAACCTTTAGCAACTCTATCTCACGCTTACTCCTAGCAGCAATAAGCATATCATCCACGTAAAGCAATAAATAGATGTAGGAACCATCTCGAAGCCTCTTGAAATAAACACATTGATCATACTGACTTCGTGCATACTTTTACTTCAACATAAAAGTATCAAACCTCAAGTACCACTGACGAGAAGATTGTTTCAACCCGTATAGAGACTTTTTTAGTTTGCATACCCTGTTTTCCTTCCTAGCAATAGCATATCCATCTGGCTGAACCATGTAAATATCCTCTTTCAGATCACCGTGCAAGAAAGCAGTCTTGACATCTAGTTGCTCGAGCTCTAAGTCATACTGCGCCACCATAGCTAATAGGACACGGATAGAAGTGTGCTTAACCACCGGAGAGAAAACCTCGTTATAATCCACACCTTCTGTTTGTGCAAATCCTTTTGCTACCAATCTTGCCTTGAATCTTACACCTGCAGAATTCCCTTTGGAATCTGGAATGCCGTCTTTCAGAGTGTACACCCACTTGCATCCTATCGCCCGTTTCCCCTTTGGAAGTGTCACCAGCTCCCATGTATGATTTTATTGAAGAGACTGTATCTCCGCATCCATAGCCACCTTCCACTCATCCATATGCGAGCTTTTACAAGCTTGCTTATACGTAGTATGCGCATCATCATACTCTTCGAAAACTGAAAAAACATAGGCTGCCATTTCCTCAAATCCATATCTGATGGGTGCTCTAGTATTCCGACGCTCTCTCTGTGTTGCCAAAGACGGCTGACAAACCTGCTGCTCATGCTCATGCTGTACCTGTGGCTCTTCAACAGGAACCTCCTCATCTGCAATAACCTCTGGATCACCCTGTACTGTATCATGAATCCGAAAAAACTATCATGTGTACCAGACCTAGGAGTTCCAAGCTCTACCTGCAGAAAATCATTCTCATCATCAAAGCTATCACCTCTCCATACCGGAGATCCATCCTTGCATCTCTCATACTTAGGCCTTAAGAGTGCCTCCTCATGGAACTTTACATCTCTAGAAATCTCCCACTTGCCCGTTTCAGAGCACCATAATTTGTAGCCTTTGACTGAACCTGGATAACCAAGGAATATAGCCTTCCTTGCCCTTACCCCCAGCTTATCATCCTTCACATGAAAATAAGCAGGACAACCAAAAATTTCAGATGTGAATAATCCATAGAAGTACCAGACCATACCTCCATAGGAGTTTTGAATTCAATCGCTGATGATGGAGACCTGTTTATGAGATAACACGCCGTAGATACGGCTTCAGCCCACCATATCTTGCCTAATCCTGCATTAGACAACATGCACCGTGCTCCTTCTAGAAGTGTGCGGTTCATCATTTCGCCATTCTGTTCTGTTGTGGTGTCTTCTTCACTGTGAAATGCCTGCGAATGCCATGCTCCTGACAATACTCCTTCAAGGGGTCTTCAGTGTACTCTCCACCATTGTCGGATCTGACCACCTTGATAACTCTGCCAGTCTGCTTCTCTACCATCGCCCTCCATTTCTTGAAGATGTCAGTGACTTCATTCTTTCTTTTCATGGTGTAAATTCATACTCTCCGGCTGAAGTCATCAACAAAACTGACGAACCACCTAGAACCACCTTTGGACACTGTCCTGGATGGGCCCCAAACATCCGTGTGAATGTAATCCACAATACCCGCAGTAGTATGCTCAGCTGAACCAAAACTAACTCGAGTCTGCTTCCCGAAGATGCAGTGCTCACAAAAGTCCAACTTCCCAAGCTTTTCACTGCCAAGCAAGCCTCGCTTGCTCAATGCCTTCAACCCTGCCTCACCCACATGCCCTAAGCGCATGTGCCATAACTGAGTCTGGGCTACGCTCTTCTCATCAAGAGCCTCTGAGACCATAGCTCCACCTTCAACTGCGTCTCCTTGAAGATAATACAGATTTCCATGTCTAACTGACGTAAGCATTACCCTGTCACCATTGTAGACACAACACATGCCATTCTCACCAACAAATTTGAAGCCTTGAGCCTCAAGCGCACCAAGAGAAATCAGACCTTTCTAAAGATCTGGTACATGACGAACCTCTGTAAGCTTCCTAACTGAACCATCTGCCAAACTGAAATGAACTGTGCCAACACCTCTAGTCTTGCATTCTCTGGAGTCTCCCATATAAATTGATCCACCCTTCACCTCACGGTAACTAGTAAACCACTCTCTAATAGGACACATATGAAAAGACGCACCGGTATCAAGCACCCATCCTCCATACAGATGATCACCATTATCTGCCATAAGAGCCTCTGCTAGATCTCCTATAATCCTGATATCCACATCATCATGTATAGATCCAACCAGATTCGACTCGCCATTTTTCTCTTCCCTGTTGCCAATATCCTTCCTAGTAGGACAATCCCTTTTGAAATGACCCTTCTTGTGACAAGTATAACACTCAACCTTTGACATGTCTCTTCCCCGAGACTGTGAGCGGCCTCTATTCTTCTGACCATTGCCTTACCTGTTATTGCCCTTGTTATTACCCTGATTCCGGCCTCTGACCATAAGACCATGAACTTGTGCATCATCAGCCATATCCTTCTTGTGAGCAGTTTTCGTAAGCACCACAGAAACCACATCTGTATAAACTAAACTTTCTGTCTTATTGGTGACCAATGTGTCGACCAATACTTCCCACTCAGGTAATAAAGAAGTCAATAACAACAAAGATTTGACATTATCATCATAGTTTGCACCTAAACCGATGCAATCTGAAAATAAACACTCAAATTCAGTAACATGATCGGTCATGAGTTTACCTGGTTCAATCTTGAATGTGAAGAGATTTTTCTGAAGGTATAGTAAACTCATCTGATCCTTCCTGAGGTAGGTATTCATCAACTTATCCCAAATTGACTTTGCCGTCTTTTCATCACGGTAGTTATACGCAACTCCTGTATCGAGACATAGCCGGATAGTACTACATGCCTTCCTATCCATTGCCTTGAACTTATTTGCATCCCAACCAGTTGGTTTCACATCTGGTTCATCTTCTATCGTGTCTGCCAGATCATTGTTAATCAGTATATCCATCACCGTTGTCTGCCAACTGCTAAAATTGTTCCTTCCATTGAATCGAAGAACATCGAATCCATGAACCTTTGCGTAGACTTCGCCTTTCCTTTCTGACATATCGTCAAACCTTGTAGACACCAGCCCTGGAGCTCTGATACCACTTGTTGTATGTTTATCCTCGAAACACGCCCGAACCTAATTGGTACTTGCAAGTAAAAGTAAGAGTCTAGCAATTAGTAACAGTAAATAGACAAGATATACGTGGTTCGGCAATGTGCCTACATCCACAGGACAACGACGCGCTTCTTTATTATGAAAGAGTAATCTGAGAAGTACAAACTCTTGAGAACAGTTTCCAGTTCTCTCAACTCTCAATCTGAAAGTAATCCGTTATACTCACGGATTGTACCGTTCTTCCCCACACTTTCGATACAAATAAAAATCAGCAGATTCTCTTCAGTTTTCTGCCTTGGTAATACTGAAATCTTACCTTGAAAACTGTGATAAATGGCTGCGAATAAACTCCTGTTTTCTGTCAATAAAAAACAGCCCCAATATTTTGTTTTCTCTCGATAAAAACCAGCCCCAATACCCTGTTTTCTGCCTCAGAAAATACAATAAATAATCCCTGGAATAGGCTGATATTTATAGCAATCATTGCTTCCTATTTTGAGTCCTAATAGGACCTGAAAACCCATCTGTGTCCTTGTTTGAATACAAAAGAAAACCTGTACGTCTGATCTGTATCTGACTTCTGAATAAGTATAGAAATCCCTATAGAATAGGGATCCTATTTTATAAGATCTGTATTCTGTCACATATATAGCAATCTTATTCCATTTCAAACTCTACGGATTGAAATTGTGAGCCACGAAATCCCACAAGGCTCTCTTATTGGTTCAGCTCCTCTATTACTCTTTAGGCTTATCTCATCTGCAATACATGATACATCATTATATTGTGGTATAGTCCTGCATTTGATTCAGATGGAAAGATAAGCTTATGTTTAGCATACCTTAGAAGGTTGATCACAACATTGCAGTCAGTGGTTCTGTTGATCTTAGTGCTGCCTGCTTCAGTGAAGGACCTGCTTGGCTTCTTGAAGCTTATTAATCCATTCCATAATGGGGTAATATTAGATGACATGCTATTCTAATCGAAAAAATACTCTTTACTGTTGTTGTTGTTGTTTTTGTTTTTTTTAAATGCTCTTTACTGTTGTTGTTCTACTGGTGCTACTATTGCAACTGTTTTATTCAGAAGGTAATTTAAGTTATCTGGTCCATCCAATCCTTTAGACTCTGTTTGTCACAATTTTAGGTTTCGTCCCATGAAGCTTCAGTTGCAGCCCTCTCTGCATCTTGCTCTTACTTTGGGTGATTGGATGGTTATCTTGTTAGAGAGTTGTTGTATTTTATTGCTATTCTATTAAAAGGATTGAATTTTTTGCAAATAAAACTTGTTAAATTTAAATAATCAAAGGAATTAGGCTGTTTTATTAGTTATAGAGAGCAATTCAAACACTTTCGTTAACATGTGATTGGATTTCAGTAATTTCGTATATGACATCTGGTCTGTTTGAGGAACTGTAGAGTCCTCTAATTGAAATGTATCTTGAACTTAGGAATAATAAGAAGAGTTATTAAAATTGCTATGACACCCTTGTTGCTTAGAACAACCAAAGAACATTTTTTTTTTTAAATTGGGTCCCCTCAAAGGTTACATGTCTGACCCTATAGGGTTAACCAAACCAGGTTCAAAGACTACAATATTGTTGTCACTTAATATCCACGTCGCCTCCATCTCGCATAGAGATTTGCTGTCGCTCCGATCCATCGCCTCCACCTTGCATGAAGACTCGGTTTCGCTTTGCTCTGGTCTAGTCCATCTAAGCACCTGCATTCAATACCCGAAGGCTTATCAACGGCGGACCAAATGTGCTCCTAATAATCGGGTGAAAACTCACAAAATCCTAACTGGTGAGTCTCAAATCCGTGACCTTTCACAAAGAGAGTGGATGTCCGACCAACTGAGCTACAATTAGTGGACAACATAAAACTTGGCAATAAATGTTGTAAATTCTAACCCGTCTTGGCTTAATTGTATAGACCTATATTTTTTCAGAAGGAATTATTATTACTACTGGTATTGTTCTTCCCTACTATTTAGGATTATGGTTAGATCTAGTACTCCAATGAACAAGTTTTAGAAGACCTCCATTGTTATTTACTATTTGTATTGTTATTTCTTACGACTTATTTATGGTTAGATCTGGTACTATAATCAAATTGTCATTCCATAATTGGGTAATATTAGATATTTTTTATTGGATTTTTACTCGCTTCACTTGTTTATTTGTTCAGGTCCTACACGCACTTCTGCGGAAATTTACGGACTCAATGGCGAAGTACATCAAATACCAAGCTAACAATGAAGCTCAAACAGTGCAAATTTTTGATTCCTGGGCGACAGAGCTTAGCCCGGTGGATTTTGAGGAGTTTAGTCTTCCATATTTGAAACAAATTGTTGATTCTGTGAAACAGGCCCATCCAAAATTTCCACTAATCCTTTATGCGAGTGGGTCAGGGGGTTTGTTAGAGAGGCTCCCTTTGACAGGTGTTGATGTTGTTAGCTTGGATTGGACAGTTGATATGGCTGATGGTAGGAGACCGTTAGAAGCAGATGTAGTTGTTCAGGGCAATGTGGACCCTGGTGTTTTGTTTGGATCAAAGGATTTCATCACGAATCGAATCAATGATACTGTCAAGAAAGCTGGTAAGGGTAAACACATACTGAATCTTGGCCATGGAATTGTAGTAGGTACGCCTGACGAAAATGTTGCACATTTTTTTGAGGTGGCGAAGGGGATCAGATACTAACAATTTGGTTCATTAGTATTCCTTTTTTTTTTTAAATAATAATCTTTAGCATTTCCCCCAGTTTTGACAATCGTTGTTGACTTCAATGCTTTTATAATTGTTATTAATGATAGGTCCAGTGACAAGGTCCTCAAAATGTTATTCTTGAATGATGAACAAATTAATGTTGCAATTTGGTGAACCCTCAAAAACTTTTCTTGAAGAAAATTGTACTGGGTTGTTGAAAATTTTGAATTAGCATAAATTTAAAATTAAATTGATGATGGCCTAGATGGAAAGAGAAGTAGTTCTTCCAAGATTATGTCGTAAATTTAAGAGTAATATATAGATAGATTCAAAGAAGATGCAACTCCCACCCACTACACCATATTGGCATTTTTGTAACACCCTCTAAAACAGTATTACTTTTGAAGTGTAACAATTTACCTAACAACTTTACACATTTTCACAAACAAAATGATACAATAATAGTATCACCATGAAGAGTATCATTATAAAAGTGATACTATTCATGGTGATCCAACTTATTGTATCATTTTTTTGTGTTACTGTTTTTCATTTTTTGACTAAATTTAATTTTGATTTAAAATTGTTTGGTGAATTGTAACATCTAAAAAGCGATACTGTTTTGAGAGATGTTACAAAAGTGCCAATTTGGTGTAGTGACCCCTCTCCAGGATTGCTTGGGATTTTCCTTAGCATTTTCAGTTATATTCTGTGCCCATCTAAACTTGAACACAAAGTGAGCTTTAAAATCCCAACAAGGTTAACTTTTATTCTTTGGTTGATGATGGATTAAGTTGATTTCTCTATCGCCTAAGGTAAAGAATTGGAGTTAATAGGGGAGAAAGCAGAGAGGGAGAGCATGGTCATGGGGAAAAGAAAACAAGAATGGTTAAGTTTATAGTTTAGTAAATGGCTTAAGGTTGGCTTGATGACCAGGCTTATACTTTATCAGAAATTCTAGGGGGCGAGGGAACGTGCAAGGGAAAGGGAGCAAGGGATCGCTCCCTAGAAGGGCTCATACTTTATTTTAAGCTTGCAACTTTCTTTTCATGTCAGCGTTTAGCTCTCGGTGCCACTTTTCTTTCTTCCCCTGAAGTTTCCTCATTAGAAATAGATGACTAGGCTTATACTTTATCAGAAATTCTAGGGGGCGAGGGAACATGCGAGGGAAAGGGAGCGAGGGATGGGTGTCCCTCGCTCCCTAGAAGGGCTCATACTTTATTTTAAGCTTGCAACTTTCTTTTCATGTCAGCATTTAGCTTTCGGTGCCGCTTTTCTTTCTTCCCGTGAAGTTTCCTCATTAGAAACACTACAAATAAGATAGTCGGTGCCAACTATCTAACACAACTAATATAAACCTATTTTTTTTTTTCACTCTCTCACCTTTTTTTTCTCCTCTCTTCAGGAACAACACAACCGGTGGGGGACCCTGGATTTTAGTCTAGGGACGAAATAACAAATAATTATTAGTTCATAGTAGTATTTATCAAGAGTGGAGAAAGAAAAATTATCCTTCTCGAACTAGTAACTAATAAAAAAATACAATTAAAAATACATTCCATAAATCAAATTGAACCCAGTGTAATTCAATTTTAAGCCAAAATAAGGTCACAATATCGATAACCTTAGCAAGGGCAAAAACAAGAATATATAACTAAAATCACAAAATAATTAGGATAAATATCTAGTTGAAGCTCAAAAAATATGAAATTTGTAATAATAAGATCTTAGTACAATTTCATAGAAAAAAACGGTTTATGTGAGCCTCAAATTTTGTATGAGTTGGCTAATGATATATATTCATTAATTGAATAATTATTATTGTAGATATTAATTTTTAAAAAATTCAAATATTTTTTTTGGAGATTTTATACCACTTGTGAAAAACAGTTAATTTTTTTAATGTTTACAATTACATATAAAACTGCATTGAAAACAAAAAAAGTAGGAGCAGATCATAATGATTGAAATAGTAATTGTCAATAGCTATAAAAAATCATACGCTCCAAGAGGACCGAAAATAAATTTTTATTAAACAAAATAATTTTTTAATGTTAGCAATTACTAATAAAGATGCATTAAAAAAATAGGTAAGCTCCAAGAGTTTCAAACTCTGGTCATTTACTAAAATTGATAAACTTCCAACCACTATACCAATAAAGAAGTGTTGGAATAATTGAATAAACAATTCTCATATTGTATTAGACATTATATAATTGATTATTTGTAAAGCTAAGTATTTACTTAAAATTTTTTGAAAGTTGAGGGGGACAACTGCCCCCTTTCGCCCCTTAGTAGATCTGCCCCTAAACACAACAGTAACAACAACATTGGTGATGTTGTTGCCCGCTGCTGGCTACAACCCCCCTATTTTTCTTTCATCCTCTGTCATTTCTTTCTCTCCTCCCTTCTTCTTTCTATCCTCTTCTCATCTCTCATCCTGATTTCACAGCTAATAGGTGAGGGAGAGGGCGATCAGCAGGGAAGGGGTGTGGTGGGAAGGCGAACGACAATGGCAAAGAAGAAAGAAAAAATTGGTAGTGTACCCTTCAAGATTGATAGGTTACCCAATTTTGCTCGCGTGATTTCTTCATCTTCTTTTTCCCATTTTTTTGGTCTCCCTACATCGCCCCCCTCCCTCCTTTTTCCTCCTTCGCTATCACTTGAACCTCTCTGCTAAGGAGAAATAAAGAAAAAAAGGAAGGGGGATGGCAATGGTGGGGCAACCGACGACAATGATGGTGGGGAATCCGGTCCTCGCAGTGGTTCGAATGAAAGCAAAGGAGAAAGAAAAAAAAACAAGGGAATGGCGGGGCTGCCACAACATCAGTGTCGCTGCTGTTATTGCAGCCTATTGTTGATGAGAAAAAAAGAGAGGGAAGAAAATAGGAGAAGGCGAGCAACGATGACGGTGTGGCGGGATGGAAAAGAAGTGATGGCGATGGGGCGGCAACAACAATATCGACGACTATGGGAGAGAATCGACTATGGGGGATGAGAAAAGAGAAAAGACTAAAAATTAAGTGTTCTTAGTTTATATTGGTGGTATAAAAAAACAGATGATGGTGTAAGATAAAAAAGTAATGGTGTTAGACAAAAATGTATGAGGTGATAGTGTCAAAGATGAGAAATGGTGATGTAAAAAAGTTGGAGCAAATAAGATATGATGAAAAGTTGGCAACTCAGTGTGTGAGATAGAAGGAAAACAATTTCAAAATGGGTATAAGAACTAGCTTCATAAACGTGCTATGCGTGTGTAGCCCATCTTTTTCGAAAACATGATTTCGCAAATAAAATTATGCATTTGTTACACATTATTATCAATGTGTAAGCAACTATTCGAGTTATATGCGTAAATTTTGAATCGTTCGCAACGCATACATTTGATCTTGTCAAACGTTTGCAATAACAATTTCAAGACGCATCCAAAATGTAATTTCCAAAAAATAATAACAAAATGCATAAATCGCTTATACCAATACGTGTTAGAAAAATATATTACATTAAAAAGGCGAAAATGAAAAAAAAATTCTAATTTTGTGAAATTTCATAATTACTCAATTTCATGAAGGGTATTTTTGTAATTTAAAAGTATGTAGGTGGGACATATAAATATTTATAATTGGATACCTAATTATTACTGAGGGCTCTTTTTCAATTATTAAGAGTTGGAGGGGCCATTTGTAAATATCTTGGTATTTTTATTTGTGTTCACATTGAAGTGCTAAGATAACCTTTTAATGTTATATTTTGTCTTTTACTTGATATTAACTCGAGTCTAGTTGGCATATTGAAGGTTGTGAAGGGTATTGTTAGCATAACAAAAAGTGATGATGTAAGCAAATTGAAGACAAGTGCAAATTATTTTGTTATGGAGTATGTCTATCAAGTTAATCTCCGTGTGCATACAACATAGCTATTGTAGGTTTAGTAAAACACTTATTAACTATGGTTAATTTATGATACCCCTCGAACAAATAGCTAATTAAAGTTCAATAATTATTTGATATCGTATTACAGATTTCCCTTTGGATTAGCGGTCTATGTGCGTGGACTGTTACTGCCAAGGAATGTGATTTTGCGAAATCTTGCGAAATTTCGACGAAAATTTCTTTTTTTGAAATTATGAAAAGAAAAAGGGTGAAATTAAAAGTTACATTTTTTGAGGTTTTTTTTCGTTTATTTCGAAATTTTTTCATAAATTTTGTTTTTTATTTCCGTAAAAATACAAAACCCAGCTACCAAAAATTATATTTTTTTTAGGGTTTTTTTCAAAAAATTTCGAATTTTTTCCATAAATTTCAAGATTTTTTCGTATTATCAATTCTTCTAATTATTTATTGATTCTTTAAACCACTCCCTGATTTTCTAATTGTCATTTCTTTTACTTGATATTAACTTGATTTTTGAAACCACCCCCTGATTTTCTAATTATATATTGATTTCATGTTTGTTTAATTTCTTGGTATTTAGGCTTCATTTAATATATTTAATAGATATATTACTTGCATCTATTTTTTCACATTTCATATACCCTTGAAATTCATTATATATTTTTTTAATGTATCCTTGAAATTTTATGTTTTTTCTTTATACACCGAAATATTTTTTGAAATTTTTCTTAAAATCAAGATACCGAAATCACAATCCTTAGTTACTGCTACCCTAAGGTGCCTGGTTTTGGTACAAAAATGCCCTTGATTGGCCATTTCACATGGTTCGCATGCAAGACTCATTTAATGAGAAATAATTTCAATTTGGACCATCCAACATAAATGTAATCCATGTTGACGACGTGGATTGAAACCTTCTACCAAACCACAGACTCGATCCCTATAGAAAGTTGGAGGGAAAACTCCTTCCATTTTCCATCAATTTCTTATATTTTTTATTATTTTAATTTCTTATCTTTCTTGCCTCTCTCTTGTTTGTGCTAAACAAGTTGGAGAACAAACTATAGTTCAATTGAACCCTAGATTTGAGCACAAATGAAGAAGAACAATATGTCGAACACAACTCCGATGGACATTAGCAGTGACAGTAGTACCGTTTCTAGTATACATTGGGAAGATTACAGTCCGTTGAGTGGTTGCAGTGACATCAGTTGATTGAGTGACTTCAGTGATAGTCGATTGATGAGTAGCCTAATATGAGGCGCGGTTCCACTTCTTCAGATTCTGAAGAGTTTATTGAAGACATTAAACTAGAATTTCGCTATCAAAGACCTCCTCCTGTTTCATGGCGTGAAATGTTGTAAGTTTCCCTTTCCTTTTTAGGTTTTGTTATGCATGTCGATTTAGGGGTATGATGTTTATGATTTTGTTGATACATGAGTATTTAGGGTTTGATACTTTGGAATTAGGGTTATATTATGAGTAATTAAGGTTTTTTGTGGAGTAATTAGTGTTTAGCAGTTGAATGAACCATGTGCTTGCAATGGGGTTGTTTTTTTGTATGTTTTTACGGGTCATGTGTTGTCTCTTTTGTGGATTTACTTCTCCAACATGTTTTGTTGTTTTTGTCTCTCTACTGGTATGGAAATTTTTAAATCAATTGTCCAACAATACTTCCTTAGTTGAACCAACATGAAATGTACTAGTATGAAATGCTGAATGTGATTCATGTTGAACTAGTTTCAGTGTTATTTATATGGAAAAACATGCAATATCATCTTACTATTGTTAACATTAGTGACATGAACTATTATTAGTTGGACTACTTGAATGTTGAATGTGATCTAAGTGTCACTATTCTAGTTTGCATGGAGTTTACTTAGTGTTTGTTTATATTTGTTTGTATGTGTTTGCTGAAGGGGTTTGCATGTGGGTGATGAAGTTTTGTTGTATATGTGTTAATACGGTTTGAATTATATTGCAGTGATGGTACATGCGGAGCTCAACTTCCAAATTGGAACATAAAGATACACTTTGGTGGGCAGTGGGGTACAAGTGTTGAAATCTCTGGTTGGTGGAAGGTTGATGACTATTATAATGGGGTCTTTGTAGTGATTGAAGGGGTGGATGGAGATTACTTAAGTTGGGATATTTTTGAAAAAAATCGTTCTTGAAAAATTACCAAACTCATACAACTAATCACTGACCCTTGATGAGAAACCACTATTTTTTCTAGAATGCCATAAGGATGGAAATAGAAAATGATGAAGATGTCTTATACTTTTAGAAAAGAGCTGAGATTGATGAGGAGGACACTATTCATGTATTCGTCAATATCAAAGTGGTCATTCAAGTGGATTCCAACAATTTCACTGGGACAAGAATAATGAACCTGACAGGTGTGGATGTTGCACTGACCCTGTTTAACAATCCATATAACCAAAATATACATTGCCCAAAACATGGGTCTTCAAAGAAGAAAAAAAGAAAGAAAAGGAAGTGTGCTTAAAAAAACATATGGATCATCAAAATGAAGATGATAGTGGAGATGATGTAGCTAAGGCTGAAGATGGGAGGTCCAAGCAAAAAAGAACTAAATGGGAGGAATATAGTATTAATGAGAAGAAAAAAGATAGGAAGAACGGATATGAGAAAAATAACAAAGAAAGGAAGAAGAAAATATATGATGAATTGACTGTGGAGGAGTTATAATTTTGTGAAGGTGTCCATAGGGCAGTTGGTGAGGAAGCTGAACTTCAGTATCAAGTACCACAAGCCAAAGCCCAAGATGGACAAGAAATCCATGGTGAGCAACCACATGCCCAAGCTGAACAACTACTTGAAGGTAATCAAACAGAGGCCCAAGGTGATGAATCAAAGCTTACCCACCTTGATGACATTCCAGTTGAAAAAGAACACCACTCTGTTAACTCCACTGAGGAGAAGATAAATGTCCAAATGCCATTTGCAACTAACTATGCATCCTTTGTAACAGAGATTGAGGATGTATATGGTGATAGAAGTGATGCAGATGAAGGCCTTGATCGGGATGAATTGTTAATTATGTTGGGAAAGAATGAGACATTGTGTATAATTGTAGGCATTGTAGGCTTTAGTTGAGGAGACATGCAATTAGGAATAGGTTTACTATGAAGTTTGTGAAGAATGATTATTATAGAATTTGAGCTAAGTGCAAACTGACTGTAATTGAAGGTGCTTCATTTATTTGAACAATGACAACACACACTATGAATGTTAGAGCATTAGGGAAGACCACACATGAATATGAAAGATTGACGAAGACACCACAATACTATGAAATTGATAGTTTGAGGAAGCAAACTTGGAAAAAGCACACAGTAGATGCCACATATCATATATGTTGGAAGGCAAGACAGGGGCCAATGTGGACGTTGATTGACAGTTATGAAGACAACTACAAATCTGTTCCTTCCTGTTGCTTGGAGGTGTTGGGGGCCAACCTTGGTGGTATTGCTACTTGTTCAAGGAATGATGAGGATGACAAATTCATTAGCTTGTGTGTAGCCATATTTGCAAGAATTATGGGATGAGTGCATGGATGTAGGCCCTTGGTGGGATTGGATTATTGTTTCTAAAGACGAAGTACGGTGGGTGTTGCTTGTTAATCACAATTTTGGATGGTAACAACGAAGTATTTCGTTGGCCATATATATCTTTCACTCTGAGTGTTACCAAACATGACACTCTTTCCTAAGCATAGTGGAAGAACACTTGAATATGCATTCAAGGAAGTTGACATTCATATCTGACCAACAAAATGGTTGATTGAGCCAATTAAGTAGTTATTTTCATAATCAAATCATAGGTTTTGCTTTAGACACATGTATAAGATCTTCAAAAAGATTGGGCTTGGAGGGGGGGAGTTCTTACAAATGCTAACTTGGAAGGCTACAAGGACTTACAAGGAGATTGATATGTACACAATCTGAGTCGGATTAAAGACATAGATGAAAGTGCTTACAAGATTAAAGACATAGATGAAAGTGCTTACAAGTTGTTGGTGGACAGCGATGTAAACACTTGGTGCAAAACAAATTTTGATAACTGAATTAGTTCTGCAACTTCAGTGAAAGCGTTAACAACTAGATCCTAAAGTTGAGAGATAAGCCCATATGCACCTTTATTGAAGATTATCACATTCTTCTGATGAGGCTCACATTTGATAGAAAAAACAAAAACAGTTAGTGAGATATTGAGCGGGTAGTACATAGGGTACACAAATTGATTGACAAGTACAAGAAGATGAGGGGGAGTTTTCTATCCATAGTTTAGATGATGAGTTTGTCACAGTTGATGGACCAAATTGAGATAGGTGGTGGGTGAAAACATCTACCAGATATTGTGATTGCAGATAATGAGAACTAACATAAATCATATGTGTGCATGCAGTAGTAACAATGGTCAATCAGAGACCAATATGGACAGAGTAAGTAACATTTGATACAAAACTATACACCTTGTAATTATTTCATGGCAGCAACTTAACCCCATATTATAAATAACAAATTGAACATTGTGCTCTAAATGCTTTTCATATGAAGTGTGTATGTTGTAGGTATTGTAGCCCATACCACTATGTGAGAGTTTATGTAGAGGCGAATGCAAGAGGCATCATCAACTTCCAATCATGAGAGAGTGACCTAAAGTAAGTACATTTGATGTTGATGAGTTACTTTTGAGCATTGAATGTGATAGATGGCACCATACCCATGTTTTTTCTGATGGTTTTTATCTTGCAGGCACCATACTTGGCGTTACCACCTGAAGAGAAGAGGTCATCAGGGAAACCTAGATCTCAGAGAAGAAAGGATGAGGATGAAAAAGCTCCTACTCAGAAACAAAAAGATTATGTAAGAAATGTGGGATGGAGGGACACAATGTGAAGATATGCAAGAATCCTTCCAAGGAGCAAACTAAATGTGCACCCAAAAGCAAAGTTCCAAGAGTGAGAAGGGTAAGAAACAATAGGCCAAGGGGCTTTAAAACTATTGGAAGCAGATGGTGAAACTCAATCTAATGTATAAACAACTCCACAGATGCCCAATGCTCAACTAGAGGGTCCTAGTACTCCAAAAAAAGATAAAATGCACAGTCTGCAATGTACATTGCACCAGTTGAATCCTTCACGAGACAGAGCTTGCAACAAGGAATGAGACCTCCTCTAGCAAGGGGTTGGGCAGTAGCATGGTCAGGGGTAGAGGGGAATAAACATGTGAATATGGTCCAAGGTGTTGGACTGACTTTTTTGGGAGTGCACAATTTTTTGGTTGTATGATACAATATCTAGTGGAATGCATGTGACCATTTGTATCTAGCTAAACCACTTTAATGGATTGTTTAGGACATGTACTTGCTAATGGGTTTATGACTTGGTACATATCCATCTTGACATGTGGTTGGAACCACTTTTTTGGGTTTTTGGTGGTTTGTTGATGGCTTGACATAGTTGTTTGATGGCACATGTGAAATGAATGGTTGTTTTTGTATGGCAAGATGTTTTTGTTGAATATGATGTAGCTTTGACATAGGTGTATTTGTATGTTGGTTCATTTTGTATGTTGTAGTTTTGACACGTGTATTGTAGTTGTTAGTGTGCATTCACATTTACATTTCTATGACAGGATCAAAGTTCACATAATGGAAGACTTTCATTTGTTGTTGTCAGTGTGCATTTGCATTTGAATTTTTATGACAAGAACAAAGTTCACATAATGTAAGACTTGCATTTGTCATTGTTAGTGTGCATTTACATTTATAGTTGTCAGTACTTGCATTTGATTGAGTTAGAGTTCACAGACTAGCATTCACTTCAGTATAGGCTTGCATTCAAATCAAGCGTGAACAATATTTGCTAACACGAGTGATCTCATCACAATGTTCACATGTGGTATGTTTTACAAAAAAATAACAAGTTAGTATTAGTATTACCCCCTTAAAACAAACTTATGACAGTAACTTAACCCCTTATAATTAATTTAAATATAAGAATGCCCCTTGGTCAACATAGAGTTCAGAGCGGATGGCTAGAGGTTGAAGATGACCTACAACTCTTTCTATATAGACTTAAACCTACAACTTTTCAACCCTTGTCTAGTCTAAACATTTATGCCTTGTGAATTTTCGTGGAATCACAGTATGGTGATTAAAAAAGAAGAATCCAAGCAAATTTTATCCTCCCTCCCAACGTACCACAACGACTATTTCAATCCGTCGTTCGATCAAAACTTAGGCAACCAAATGTTACCACGTGGACTATCATAGTTGTTGGGAAATGTTCAATCGTGGCTGTTATATTTTGTAAGGGTATTATGGGCAGCAACAATCATACAAATTTATTATGTGGTAATTATTGCAATGAATTTTCATTAAGCATTCAGTGATCAGCACCCCTCATGATTCTTACTCCAATTAACACTTCAACTTCTAAACAAAACTAAGAACAAACACCTTCTATAGAGAAAGAAATACAAAAGCCTGAAGAATCATATTGGACACTTGACATTAATCCCTTACAGGCTCCTCTCCCTCATATGGATTATTTTCTAATGAATTTGTCTCATGACATGGAATCCACCTTCTGGGAAGTTCTATTACTTGTTTCTTGTTAGGTACAACCTATTACAGCCTCAACCTCACACAAAAGGATACCAATCAAGAAATTGGACTACTGTCAAAAGTTGCAAACATAAATGCAATGAAGTGGTTATCTACGTATCCCAGGTTATAGGTTATGTCTTGGTCACACTTTTTTCTACAGTCCTCGGTTACTGGTTTATGGTGTTTACCATTTGCAAAATTGGACAATATCTTATACAACTTGGAGGATTCCATCTAATGTCAATCTTCATGGCAGTTGTAGGTAGGGGTGGGCATCCCATCCAGCGATCCTGTTCCCGTCCTGATTTTTTTGATTCTTAATGGGATTGAATAATTTCATCCCAATCCCGTCCCGTCCCGATCTAGAATGGGTTGGGATGAAGATTTTCAATCACGTCCCATCCCGAGCTATTTTTTCAATATTTATTATAAATATATTTATTTATTTATTTATTTATTTTAGGATTTCAATATTTGGATGCCCATATAAATTCACTGATGTATATAACATTTTAGCATCTCAATTTGTCGCTCACATACACATCTCTTGTACTTTTCTAGCCTCATTAAGTCCACACAGTTGATCCAACATGTCTAGAAGGAAGCAACCCACCATCATATAAATAAGCGCAGTGCTCCCATAGGTTCTCAAAATCTTTGATGCTCATACTACTATGTTGCCACTAAGGTTAGCACTTGTTAGCACTAATGCGCTTTTGGAACCATGGGCAATGGCCCAAATAAAATTGAAATCTCGCACACAAACTCCAATGGTATCCAATCCTGGCCTGGGTTCGGAGACTTCTCAAGGATGCTAGAATCACTTGCAAAAAGAAGAATGAAGTTTTCATAACTCCAATAATGGATAGTAGAGAATCACAATGATAAATTATTAAATGTGAGTCCCACAGTTTCAAACGCCCCAAAACTGGCACAGCAATACATGATGCATGTGCAAATAATAGAAAAAGGGCTCTTAACCTTGCATAGGTAAGATCAGGTTATGATGTAAAAGAAACTTTGAATGTTGAAAAAATGCAAAATGTGCATCTGACACAATCAGTGGAAGTTATATTGTTCGTCATATGCCTCCTATATGTTCTTAGATCATACTTCTGTGCAATTCCTTATTTGAGATAAAAAAAACATGAATGATTTTTTTCTATTTAAATCTATGGAGAGTATATATTCTGAGAAGATAGGAAAACCTTAAAATATTTATTCCTGAAGTAATTTATAGTTTTATACCTATTAAATTATCAAAAACTTGATCAATAAATAGAGCACGCTAATCCCGTCCCGAACCCATTTGGGATGGGACGAGGTCGGGATGGGGTCTATCCCATCCCATCCCATATGAATGGGATGGGATAGGGATGGGTCTATTTCGTCCCATCCCGTCCCGTGCCCACCCCTAATTGTAGGAATCAAATAGGGGAGCCATAGAGGAGAGAGTAACATGTTTGATAAATCTGCAAAGAAAGATTCAGTGGTTGAAATAGGACGGCATTTGCGATTCTATATGGGTTGACATTTTTCTTTGTGAATTTCAGACCTAACAACACCGCTTTTATTGTAGGTTTTGAATGGTGGGTGAAAAAATTATTTTGCTTGTAACTACCTTTGGATCAATCAATAGAACCCAAACTTCATTTGTACAAGCTAGAAGAACAACTCTCAATAAAAGTTCATTTTTAAATTGAAATCGAAAATGACTTTTTTTTTGTATTTTTTCAATTATTTAATTCCCGTCATTTACAATTTTACAATTTACTTTCAAGGTTTGAATTTATAATCCTTTACAATTTATGCGCTGTATTTTACTCGCACTTTTATTTATTCAATGATCTTCATCTCCTTCACTAGTTTTAAACATTCTGAATGTGCATGAAAAAGTTCTCTTCATTGAGGCATTAGAATTCATAGTTTGGTTCTTCGAGAAGTCAGACTTCTATTGAAATTTCACTTATCCGAATTCCTAGCACATCCTAATATTTTTGGAGTGACAATTTCATGACAAACAGAAATATAAAGGATGCCAATGAACCATATTATGTTTTTTCGAAATTATGGGTGCGTGTTGAATATTAAGAGCATTTGAGTCTCGCCCGTCTTATCTTAAGCAATTAGAGTTTTATAGTGTCTTTGGAGAAACAACATTTGGCAACAAAATGTTCACATGATTGTATATGCAAGACATGATAAGCAAAACAAATGATGATTCACTACACCAAAAACCCCCATTAGGAATGGTTCTATACCGTGGGCGTAAGCCATTGTCACGGCTAAGAGCCGTGGGCTACAGAGGCGTCACGAAATTCCTTGTAACGGCTATAAACCGTTGCTAAACATTGTAGCAACGGTTTTATGCTTGAAGGGGGGAGGTGATTTTCAGCATTTAGCCACAGTTCTAAACCGTTGCAAGAACAATAGCAACGGTTTTTAGCCGTGGCAAAATTAGCCACGGTTTTAAGACGTGACAAGGTGTAGATATTAGCAACGGTTATAAACCGTGTCTAACAAGGTAGCAACGGTGTTTAGCCGTGGCTAACCCTGGCCACGGTGTAAAGCCGTGGCTAAACAGTGAGAAATAAACCGTGGCAAACGTGATAGCAACGGTTTTAAGCCGTGGCTAACCATGGCCACGGTTGTAAGCCGTAGCAAATGATGAAGAACGCCCACGGTTCCTAGCCGTGGCAAGCTGAAACCACGGTTGTAAGCCGTTGGCAATTAAAACAAAATTCAAAAAAAAAATTTGTTTTGTTGCAACGGTTTCAAACCGTTGCAAATTAATATAATCGAAAAAAAATTATAAATATTTTTTTGCTGCTGCAGCAAAATCACAGCCGTGGCACCTGCAAAATCAGTCCTTACTATGGTTTGTGCCATGCCTCCGGCACGAATAAGATTCCACCAAACTATATGCTAGATAAATACAAAATCAACCGTAAAAAGGAACTTGTCAAGTTTTGACGCCAAACAAAAACATGTAAACAAATAGCACTAATGTACAATAACAGAATTAACCTGAACAAATGGAACCTTGTTATATCATGTTTCGCTCGCATCTAAAACAAAAGAATTTCTCTATGTTTTTTCCAACAATACAAATCCACCTAGTTATAATGTAAGAAAATACATTGATGCCCTTAGGAACATGCCCCATTTCTTTCGGTAGTTGCTTGTTCAATATACTGAAAATGATGAGAATGCAGCACCTGGTAGTTGCTTGTATATGGCACCGGTGATGGTTGATACAATGACACACTTTGCACCTAGAAACAAGCAATGTATGCGCATTCTCCTGTCCAACATACTGCTGCCCGTACTGGCTCAGACCTTCAGAGCCCTGCAGTATAAAAATTAGTCAGTACTCAATGACAGACAAACATGACCTATAAAGATTGCTAATAAACTAATGACAGACAAACATGACCTATAATTTCTGGTGTACTAGTATATGCATGAATCTTAGCCATAAAGACATGCCTGGAGATTTGTATATCTATTGTGATACATTAATTGTCTGAGACACCCAAGCTATATCATTGATGTACCAAAAAAGACTGACACAGGTGAAATTTTTTAAGAATTTTTTTTCCTATTTTCATTTAAAGAAGAAGATTCAAAACTATATGGATGGAACTATGAGATTAATCAGTAACATACCTCATGTTTTAAAAGGAATCAAAATATTTTATGGAAATCTTTGATTGGTATTTTACCAACCACTAGTAATCCAATTGATAATCATTTAAGAGAGGAGGGTGCCTGCCTGCCCTTTACCTCTTTCTACTGCTGAAATAGAAGACCATTTGGTTTTCAAATGTGACTTTGCTTACCAATTCTTATCAGATGAAGTTTGGTGCCTTTAAACTCTTTGGATAGTCTGATTTCCTACTATTTCTTACAGATTCAAACAGTTCAGATGGAAAAAATGAAGGTTTTCAAATCTTAGCAGCCATTATGAAAACCATTGGGTGTTTGCAGTTGAATACCATCACTGCCCGCACAATAAATTTATAGTGTTGCAGCTTCCCTATGATGATAATCATATTACTTATATTATGATTCTAACTCTGAACAAAATAGAAATAGGACTGTACAAACAAGATGGAAGCAGATTTGGATCCTTAGTAGGCATGTAGAAATGGCTAGGTATGATGATAGGCCTGAAGAGTCTGAAGACCAGCATATAAAACAGTTAGCTAGTCAAGTTCAGGCCTTGTTTTGGGTGTGCAAGATCATGGTATGAGTGCTTAACAGTTATAAAACCATTGAATAAAATCACTAATGAATTCCAGTCAAACAAGAAACTATGAATATAAGAGATTTATAGAAATTTTGATGTTTTGACATGTTGAGGAAGTCAGTTACCTCTCAACAACAGGACCAGAAAGCTTGTAGTAATCAGGAAAGCCTTGTAGCCTTGCATTTTCATGGGGAGTGAGAACTCTGTCTTGCTCAGGATGCAGAAGAGTCTGACAAACAAATTTGATATTAGAATGAGATTGCATGCAATCTTCGGAGTAGATATATTAAAATAAGTCTAGCATATAAGGTCTAACTTGGTTATGGGGTTGAGGTCTAGTAACTACAGTTCCAACAGCCTCATCCCACCACAGGCGACCAAATGGCCTTAAAAGTATATAAGAGTTCAACAAAACTAAAAGTTAGTAAACTTTAATTATAATATATAAAATCATATAGGTCACTCGAAAACACTTACTTCTTTGATTTTTTCTTCACAAATGACATTGCATAATCAAGTATCTATATAAATTCAAACATTAGTATTTTACATTCCAGGAAAAAAAAAATTGGCAAACTTAAAAAGCATTACCAATTGTGTTGGACTTTCCTGCAAACAAGAATGGCAGCAATGGCACTAAATGCGTGGAAGAATTTATCTACTTGACTTCCTTTGATTTTGTAATCCCGACTACTATTTGTGTTGGACTTTCCTGCAAAAATCATGTCATCACTCCACTCACTCAGTTATGCACATTCCAGTTCCAATATGAAGAGAGAATGTGGTGTTCAAAGACTAAAAACTAAGACGTAAAAATACTGCAAAAAAAAGAGTAAACAATAGCAGATTTTGGGACTTACTGCAAGGGACGATCTGCTGATGATGCGAGGTACGCACTACTGCTGCTGCTACTGCGAGGGAATCACTGCTGCTGCTGCGAGGGATGGACTGCTGCTCTGCGAGGGACGCACTGATGCGAGCTTGCTGCTGGTCGCAAACCATATTCTAGCATAAACACTCTCCTGAACCGCCTTTCCATATTCTAGCATCATTACTCCAGAAGGAAATTGGCACTCACGTGGCATATCAAGAAACAGAAGATCATCAACAATGCCACTGTCAAATTTGACGTTATTAAGCCTGGGAAGTACTTCAAAAGTAGCCTCTGTCCAAAGATAAACAAAATGTATCATGCAAGCACAAGTATGTAAGGGTAAGATCACAAAATCTTTGTACACAACAATAGTGTAGATACACAAGGACAAGATCACAAAAGCACTCTTCCCACACCCATCACCCTAAGTTTACAAGCACTATCATGGGGCACTAGTGTCTAAGCATCTTTGGAACACAGCCAAATTATGTATCAAAGGGTCTTTTGAATTAACAAAAAGCATCTTCCAACATTCAAATTTTTTTCCTAACAGGAAATAGCCAAATTCCCCGACAACCATACTGATATGATCTGCAATATGGATCTCCAACATAACAACGACAACCAATACAAAGACACATTTTTTTTATTGGGGCTTCATGCTTTAAACAAATAAAGATAATACTACAAACTTATGAGAATTTTGAACTGCACAACAAAACAACACCAAAGTAATCATGAGGATAGATATCAAGCTTGCGTTTCCTAGGAGTAGTTGATAGTTGTTGCTGAATTTGATATTATAACACTTAACATGTGTCGCATATTCAGGACTTGTCTCAAGATTTTTGTGTACCTAAAAGGATATAAATGCCCTCATAGAATCCAATAAAGTAATAATTTACGGAAACAAAATGGCGACCAATACGAACACATTTTTATAGTTCATAATAGGCTTCATGCTATACAGAAGCAACATAGGATTACCTTCCCATCACAAAAGAGTGCATAATATATAATATCTATTTGTTCACTTTGTATATCGAAAATTATTTAGCACCTTTTTTGTGTGTAAATGCATGTTCTAACTTTTACACGACACAAATCATCAACGATTTTCAAAGTCTTTCCTCTTTCACGAATATCTTATAATTCACAACTCCTGTCCTGAGTTTCTTCAATTCAAAAAGGACAAATATAATAGAACATAGACCATATGTTTACCCGCTCACATTATAAACCATGAAAGGGATCTGAAACTAAATGTTCAAACGTCTTAATAAAAAAATCACAAATTCAGAACTTATATGATAGTAGTGAGACACAAACCATAGTTGCCTGAGGAAAAACACCAAAAGCATGTTGTCCCACATTATCGTATAAAGACAGACACCACCTTTTCTTGGCACGGGGGGAAAATATTCTGCAACAAACTTCCTCCAGTATACAATGGTATTGTCCTAAACATAGAAGTGCATAAAAGTTAGGACAGTTTCTTCTTCCAAAAAATCAATAAAACGTTTCTGAACAGACTTAAAAAAAGAAAAGGCATAAATCTATCACACAGGCTATAAATAGCGAATGAAACAGTAGCTTACAGAAGGACGATGACGTTGATGATATAAATACTGCATCAACCGCCGAGCACATACACCGTTCTGATAGGATTGCTTTACTGCAGATGCTGGTTGAATTCCCTGTTGCTGCACTTGCTGTCTCAGCTGTTGCTGTTGCTGTTGTTGATGCTGCTGCAATTGATGTTGCAACTGGGCCCGTTGCATTGGTGGAAAAGATTGCATGAAATGTTGCGGCTGTTGATGTCGTTGTAGGAGTCTCTGCTGTTGAATTAAGGCTTGCATTTGCGGATTGTGTCCCTGTAATTGACCAGAGTCTGATCTATGGAGCAACTGTTGGATAACCTGATGCTGCAAAACATCTTCTTGCCTGATGTCTAGTCTAGGTTTCTTCTGCATCTCTGATAAATAGCTTGCCTTCTTACTTAAGGAGCTAGACAGAGGAATATGGCATGTTCGTGATGTTGGCTGAAATGTAGCAGAAGTCCCTTGCTGACTTTGTTGCATTTGTTGAGGGCTATTGGCTTGATGAGATCTCTGCTGCACTATAGATGATTCGTCAATAACTGATGAACCCGAAATGGTTATATTATTAGAAGTAAACGACATTGGAGATGCTGGTAACCGCACGTAAGACTCTATGTTGATACTTGCACTTCTCTGCAAGTGAGGACCCCCTGAAAGTGCCGAGTTAGCGTCCGTAACTAATGAACTTGCCCCCACGCTTGGACCAGAATTTGCAATACTGTTCAAAACTGTCCGGTTCATATCCCTAGAAACTAGCCCAAAATTTGAACACCCCGTCCTCGTAACAGAATTTGAGGAATTTCCAAATGATGAACTCAAGTGAGAGCTCAGCTGTACTTGTGACTGACCATCTCCTTGAAACAAGATACCTGAGCTTCAATAGTTCCAGTCCCTGTCTCGCAAGAAAAACAAAAAAACAATGCATCACAAAAAAAATAAGAATTTAACTGAGTATAGCAATAATGCATACAACTACAGCTCTACAAGTAATCCTTACTATAAGACTGAAATGTAGAACCTATAAATGGCATCAACCATGTGTTATCGTTACTAAAAACATTGCACAATGAATGGTCCTATTACACAGACCCTGAATATTCTATCTAAAATACATATCTAAGTCCACATTAACAGTGCAAGTTGCTTGGTACAGATTGATAAAATGTGTGTCATTTGCAGATTACACATGGGTTAGATGGCCACCACATGTAATTGAAGAGAACAAAAGAACAAAAAAACATACCAAATATCACTCTGCAAGTCAATATAGATACATAAAGAATTCACAATATAAACGGATGCTGATAAACAAAATCACTACACCAAAATTACCTATTAATAGCAATTGACAATAGCGGTTTTAACGTTTATGCTATAAAAACCCAAATTCTAAGGACATGAAACAGTTAAAAAGCTATCTAAATTCAGGCGGGCCTTTTGGCGCTTAACCAAAAATTTCCCTCAGCGTATATGCATCACTCTCCTCCCTCGCTCTCGCCCAAGTACTCATTTCATACCAAAAGCCATCGAGAAAGAGAGAGATCGAGAGACCCAATGAGAGAGAGATCGAGAGGCAGTTCAGGGAGAAAAAAGATGGAGGGAGAGAGATATATCCAGGGAGAGAAATCGAGATACAGAGAGATCGAAGGAGACGACACAGGAAGAGGGAGGGCGCAGGGAGAAAGAAGTTGAAGAGATCGATCGATTTCTCTCTCGATTAAATTAGATCCACTTCTGATTTCGAATCCTCTCTTCGATTTGCAGAGATGCTGAGTCGTCACGAGAGAGAGAAGGGCGTAAACGTTCAAGTTCTTCTCCGTTGCAGGTAAGCGAATCCAACTTTAGGGTTTCTCAAAATTTCGAATCTTTCTCTTTTGTTTCACTTCACTCTCTTGATTTGATGAATTTACTTGCTTTGGACTCTCTCATTTGTGTACTAATTTCTTGTTTTTCATCCGTTGTTTAGGCCATTCATCGACGAGGAGTTGCGGAGCAATGCGCCGCAAGTGGTTACCTGCAACGACTACCAAAGAGAGGTCGCAGTGTCTCAAAACATTGCTGGGAAACAAATTGTTACCTTCGACAAGGTATTTTTTCTCATTAAGCAGTTTTAAAATATAGATCTATAGCTTGTGTGAATGGATTTTTGGGTTTTCAGATACATTTGATGAATTTGAGCTATGTTGGATGAAACCCATAGTTTTTATTTTAACAATTTGGGTAGAAAACGGGTAAAATTTACATTTTTTTTGATATGAAAGCCATATGTGAATGGAAGCAAAAATAGATTTACTTGAAGTCCGAAACATTTGTGATAACGATAAATTTTTTTGTTTTGGGAAACTTTTCCATTCATTGATGTAATTTGCATATTAAGTTGATTTCCTCGTTGTCTAATATTAAGCTGATTTCCTCGTTGTCTAATATTTTTCCCTGGCATCTGAAGGAGAGAAGGGTACTCCTCCTTGGGCTGCTGCAGGGACCTCCCCCATTTTTTGCCGGCCATCTCTGAGGGACATTCAAATGCAAGAGGTATGAAAAATTTTAAATTCCCCATTTCAGATTTTCAGCTGTTATGTTAACTGTCATTCACCATTTGTGAAATCATAGTTATGCTTTTGCCTATGAAGAACATGTTGTGTCGTTAATGATTAAATTTCTATTTATATTCACTTTCATGCTGTAAAGGGTTTTTAGATATACCCACATATCGCTGGATTCATGTCCGACAGTATTTCATCTTCCCGTTTTGAAATGAGCCTGCAAGATTATCTTGCAGGCTCATTTCAAATCCACAAAGCACTTAGGGACAGTTTGGTGCATAAAGCAGTGAAGAGATCCTGCTAGAAAGCACTGATAAATATTATGTCCCTATCTGAAACAATAGAGGCAGGTAATCCATATAACTTATAGATGTTATGAAAAAAATAGTTCAGCAACCATTGAAGATGCGTAGGGATGTGACAAGGTCAAGAAATGGCTGAATTTAGTTAGTTTATCTACAACCACTAAGATGACAATTTTGTGGTTGGAAGGAGGCAATCCCTTTATGAAATCCATGCTTATGTGTTGCCACGCGTGATTAGGTATTGGCAAGGGTTGCAAGAGTCCCTCATAAGCAATTTGATCATGTTTGTTCCTCTAACAAACATCATACCCAGCAATGAATTGAATTAAAAAAGTCTTCATACCCTGCCAATAAAAGTAATGTTTTAGCTTTTGATAAGTTGTAGTTATTACCTGAGTATCCACCTATTGAGGAGTTGTGTAAGGCTGTAATAATTTGAGCTATTAAGGATCCAGATGAGCCTATATAGATGCATTGTGTGTAGTGGAGTAACCTCTTTGAGTGAGTGTAGGGGGGCAGCTTGTGAGTCAATCAGCAGTTGTTGGATGATGGCTTGAACATGTGAATCAGCAACATAACTACTAGTGACTTCTTGCAGCCCGAGAGGGGTGACAGTTGATATAGCTAGACAATGTGGATTTGAAAACTGACATTCGTATATGTTGCAGGTTGCTGATCAGTTTTATAACATCTTGCACAAGTACTGTAACAAAGTTCAGGTATGTACTATCACTATGTGGATACCTTGAAATGTTCAATTCAAACCGTCTTTTCACTCTTCTTAGTTTCTTTCCTGACAAGCTAACTATTATTGGATAATACAGGCTGTGAGTTGCGATGAAGCGTTTCTTGATGTAACGGATAGAGAAGATGAAGATCCTGAGCATATAGCTTCAGTAATCAGAAAGGAGATCATAGAAACTACAGGATGTACTGCAAGTGCTGGTGTTTCTGGAAATATGCTAATGGCCCGTCTAGCCACCAGAGCTGCTAAACCAAATGGTCAATGCTACATCTCTCCCGAGAAGGTGAGGTTTGTTGTTGTGGTCTTTTTTACACTGTTGCTTGAAAGCCCCTTTTCACTTCTGCAATGACTTTTTGAAAGATAAGCTAATGGCTTTGTACAAAGTGATTAGTTAAACTACTGGAGGTTAAGTGCTTTCAAAATCATCAATCTGTTGATCAGAGTGTCTGCTTGTGTATATGTGCAGTTATTTAATCGCTCACTTAAGTTTGTTGTTGTTTAAAAACTGTGGCATTGACATTTGTTAACCTTTAACCCTGATTTGTTTAACAGGTGGAAAGCTTTTTGGATGATCTTCCAATTAAATCACTTCCAGGCATTGGGCGTGTTTTAGAGGAAAAGTTGAAAAAGCTGTACATTGAAACTTGCAGCCAACTGCGTGCAATTTCAAAGGTATTTTGGCCAGCTTTATGTATATGTTTGCTTGTGCCTTCCTTCATCTCCTTTCGACATCCACCTCTGTGATTGCTTTTGGATAGTTGTGTAAACTATGAGCAATTCTTTTCTTCTGTTACTTGCACATGTATTTGCATAAAGTAAGGTTTCTCTGAATCAAGCGTAAAATACTTCCGTTTTGGTCCTGTGGTTTTTCATTTCTGTGTTTCGTATGACATTACCTATGTGGCGAACAAAATGGCATGTTGTGATTTTTCATTTGAGTTTCTTGTGATTGTTGCTCTGTAGGGGCATTATTGTTATTATTATTATTATTATTATTATTATTATTATTATTATTATTATTATTATTATTATTATTATTATTATTATTATTATTATTATTATCATCATCGTTATTGTTAAAAATATTAAATCGTAACATTTTGATACAACATGCCATGAAGTATTGGAATTATTGCTATAAGCTATTAGCTATATCACATTCTCTGTTTTCAACAGGATAGACTCTTGTTTTCTTACTGCTGATGTAAATATGTGGAATTCATCTTTTCATTTTGAGGCTTATTCTTCTACTTAAAAAATGTATTATAATGTTCCAATTTTTAGTAATTTACTGGCATGCCTTTTGTAGGAATCTCTTAGAAGGGACTTTGGTGCAAAGACTGGTGATATGTTGTGGAACTATAGTAGAGGAATTGATAATCGGCAAGTTGGAGAGCTTCAGGTTTGGCAATAGTGTTTTTTGACTTCAGTTCAAGAGAAAAGTTGTTTTGTTCCCCTGTTTTATGCTTAGTTTAGATAGCACTAATCATTCTGGTATTTTTTTTAAAAATTATCAATAATGGAATGCATTATAGACTGAAATTGTTTCTGTTAACCATGAAGAAGCAGCAGGCCTTATGTCTGCTAGATTTTAAAGTTAAACTGCAATCCAGTAAGATAGGAGTGAAAGGATAAATGCTTTGGTGGAATTTTGTTAACAAATAACAAGGCCGTCAAAGTTTGCTTTAATGAATAAATGAAATGATTATGTTTTCTGTATGTGATCCATGACAAACCCAAAAGATTCTTTGATAGAAAGGAACTGTATTCTAAATCATTTTCATGCATACATCTCAATTTTAAATATGTAAATCAGTTAGACCTTGTTTTGTAGTTTTGTAATCCATTACAGTCATTATCGCTGATCGTGTGTAGAGTTTAGGCATCCTTAAATCCCTTCATTGTTTATACTTCTTACCAAACGATTGTTTTTTTAAACAATTACGATATAGCAAGATCAAACGACCCTTCAACTCTGAAGGTCTCTCTGTCTCTCTCTCTCTTTCTTTTCTCTTTCTCTCTATCTTCTTGCGCATGCACAGATAGTATGATATGTGTACGATACTTGGAGTCCTGAAGTGCTAAATATCTTTTTTGTCAAATTTTTAATGCCTATATGGTTGACTCGGCATTACATTCCAATTGTTTGTCCAAAATCCAGTTAGATAATTTCCTAGTTTCTGCCTTGCACTCCGTTCATAATTTACAGCATGAAAAGCCTGACAGTGCATGAAGTTTCCAATGGTAACTGGATTATCTGTTTCATTCTTGAACTGAACTTTTAGATTAAGCATCTTTACTCTCGTATGTATCAGAGTTTTATATATGTCATTTTGTTGCTAACATCTTGAAAATGGTTAGTGCAAAGCCACAATGATTGCAAAGCCCCATGAAGGCAAGCCATAATGATTGCACAAGCAGTTTTAGGGTCTATGCATGATGTTTCCCATATCCATTAAGTTTACAAAGAAAATTCCCTTGAAACAAAGAAAAATTAACTCCCCACAATAAAATTCACATGTTGTGTCATATTAAGTGATGCACACACTTGTCACATGTATGTATTTGAGTATCATTGTTTGATCAACTAGTTAGTTCTAGTGTTTATTTTAACAGCTTTTTGATGCCCATTTGCTTTGTATTTTATAAATCCACAGGAGACGAAATCGGTTGGAGCTGAAGTTAACTGGGGTGTGAGGTTCAATGATTTTAAAGATGTTGGTATCATGCTAAATTAAGACTCATTTGTTGATTTTTTTATTAGGATACACCACATATCTTTATTAATAGCATAAGTCAATAGCGGTTTTTACAATTTTGCTATTAAAAGTACAATTTTAATCTTTTAAAATAAAAAAAAAAACGCTCTCTAATTTGGCGGGCTTTTTGGCGCCCCCCAAAAATTATTTTTAGCTCGACCTTATCTCCCCTCTCTTCCAAATTTCAGTCCAAACCTAAAACAGGAGGCTTCGATTCGCCCTCTCCCTGCGCTAGCTCTCCCCTGCAAAGCTTTCCCCTACGTTGCTCGCCTCTTCTCCACTTCTTCTTTTGCACATCTCCAGTTCTTCTTCTTCTTCACATCTTCTTTACTTCTTCACATTTTTAGATCTTCTTCAGTTCTTCTTCTTCTTCACATCTTCTGCAAATCTTCTTCACGTTCTGATCCCTCTCGTTTCAAGAGAACAATCAGATCTTCTAATCTATCGATCAGGCGGTGTTCTCTATAGATCTGCTAATTGATCAGGGAGCTTCATTTTATGAGTTGAGAATTTGGCTATCTATATCTCTGTTATTTGTAGTAGGACAAGTTCTATGTATCTATGAAGTTATTTTTTCTGGTAAAATGAATGTTTCTCCATATGTCCCCTGTCACTTAGTTACTTAATTCAGTGGATGCATTGGACTATGCGTTCTTAACTATTTAGATCATCTATGAATCTTATCATGACTTGAGCATCTTCAAAATAGGTTGATCTCTTTCTAGATAATCTCTTGTTGATCACTAGGTGTTTGATGAAATGTTTTAGTTGTATACTAGATTGTACAAAAGACTTATGTAATTTTAATGATGATAACTGATATTTCTGTTTTCCTTTTATTAGTTGTGCGTATAGTTTGCAATGGCACTCAGATACTGTAGTAATTAAGTTTTGTTATTGAGTTCTTGTTTGTTCAAGATCCTAAGTGCTCATCTATTTGAACTCAGACATGTTCATCTTATAATTGCAGTGAGATGGGTTCCCATTTTTCACCTTGTGGGAGATTTTTAGCAGCTTGCTTTGCATGTATGCTTCCTCATATGGAAGCTGATCATGGTTTGTAGTCACAATTGCACAATGATGTCCCTGGAGCTGCAACATTCCCAACACAACACCCAATTTCAGCTCATCAAGTTATGTACGAGCTTTGCATATATTCCCTCGAGGATTCAACGTATGTTTCTTTCTCTAATTTTCTGAACGATATATAACATTTATGCATTGTTTATTGAATCTTTATTTTTATCACCATAAGGCGCATAAAAAGTTGATGCTTTGTTGGTGTACAACTTAGGTCAGGTGCTTGCATCACAGGCAATCAGAGCTGCTCACTGTTTGACTTCAATTCAGGTGAGATGCTTCTTTTTATGTAAAAGTTCATCCTATCATCTTTTTCTTGATTGATTAGGCAAAACATTGGAGAAGGCACAAAAACACAGTAGAGTAAGTTGAGAGAACCTACTAAGAATCAACCCCTTCCCCGCCCCCCTCTCTCATTATGATTACTGTTATTGTTATTGTTGTGGGGGGTTTGGGTTGGATTCTAAAGTTTGAGATTTCACCATTATGATTACTGTTATTGTTATTGTTGTGGGGGTTTGAGCTTTCACCATTAAAGGGTTTCTAAAGTTTCAATTGATTCAAAGAAGAAATGTTGTGGGCGATTTTTATGGAATTGAATTAACAGATGAGCAAAGACATATAGGGGAAAGTTCCAGATACTGGGTCCGAAGACATTTCACGATTATAGGATGCAAAATCACAAATAGGTGGAAGGTTAAAATAGTTAAATATGGGGGAGTGGGAGGGGGCTCAAAATTTCTTAATCCTGTAACAAGGGAGGTTAGGCAAAGCCTCAAACCTGTGCTAATATCTCTACATTATGATCACCTCTAGCTACTGTTTTCAAACCACTTTAGCATAGTATTTACATTTCCAAACTCTGGATTGACAGAGAAATGTCAATGCTGCAAGCATTTGTTGTTAAAAAAAACCAGTATTGCAGAAGTAGTGGACAATTTGGCAGCTGGTAATGAACATAAATAATTTGATAGTGCTTAATAGGATTAATGAGTTCTGAATAATCAGCTTTCATATGAAGATTTGAAATGACATTATCCATGTATGTCGTTATCGTTATCGTTATCCGTGTGTTCGCTTTTTGGTCTTGTCCAATATTCTGTTTTGACTACATGGTCATATGATTTATTGATATTATTGATTGCTTTCTTTGTTTAGCTGATCCCTGATTAATTATATGTATGAAATGACAGATTGAAGTGCTTGCTAGGATGATATACGAAAAGTAAGTCCTTCCATGGAACTGATCATGACTTACTTTTTTTACTTTTTGGTTGTGGAGTACGCATATTTGATTCTACCATGCTTAACTTGTTCAGTTTATCTCTGCTTGTATGCGCAGAACAAGCATCTAGTAGCATTTACAAGGGCAGGGATATCTACCACTTGTGGCATACCTGATTTTCAAGGCCCCAAGGGAGTTTGGACCCTTCAGGTGATTTTACAATTTAATTTACATAATGAAACACGAGGTTTTGTTTCTTTTTGACATTGAACAAACTTTAAGTAGCCGTTTAATCAATTTTATAGCATATTCTTATTACAATATATCCAAACATAGACATGTAAATTACACTCAACTGGAATAATAGAAGTGACTGAAAGGCAAGTAGGAAATTTCTTTGATTGCATAAAACTCTATGCTAGCTACTAACATCAGTTAATGACTGTGCATATTATAAACTATCCAACCTCAATCCCCCCCCACACCACCACCACGTACTTGACAATACTTGAGAAGGAAGCAAATTTTTTAATCACACTATAAGATACATGGAGGTATCAACAGTTTTGTGGATGGCCAGTTTGTTATTTTCTTTTTTTATTGCAGCGTGAAGGGAAAGTTGTGCCTGAAGCATCACTACCATTTCACCGTGCATTGCCAAGTTTGACTCATATGGCTTTAGTTGAGCTAGAGAAGGCTGGTATTTTGAAGTTCGTTATTAGCCAGGTAGAGTTGTAATTTTCGGCGTCACACCATGATTTTATTTGCCATCTCATGGAAATCATCTCCCACTGAATTGTTTTTGTTTGTGAAAGTTAGATTTTGTGGTCTCCTAATTAAGATTTCTTTTATTTATTTATTTGAGAGAGGGGGGTTAGTTCCTCCCCTTAGGCTTCAAACTTAACATATGATCTGGATAGTTCCTCACTCTTAGGCTTCAAACCTAACATATGATCTTGACTATCTGATGTGAAGTTAAGGGGAATGCTTACTTTTCAACCTCATAAAAGTATAAAAAAATTACATAAAAATAGGCATCCATAGTATTCTGTGCAAATATCAAGAATGAAGCTAATGAGAATGATTTTATTCAATTATTGTGATGCATAAGCAACACCACATAATACATATCCACCGATGTGACAATCATTACTGATTTGGAGAAGGCCTTTTTTTTTGCGATGGATCTCAAATTTGTTGGATGTTCTTGTTAGTTCTTTCTATATGTTGAATACTATTATGTAATGATTTATGAATCATTCGGAATTGTGAAATTTATAATTGTCATTGGCTCACATTTCTGTTTTCTAAATTTTACATTTCTAACTAAATATAGATAGCCTCCATCTTCGATCAGGAATACCAAGGGAAAAACTTTCTGAATTACATGGAAATTCCTTCAGGGAACTTTGTCCTTGCTGTGGAGCCGAGTAAGACTTAAACTTTTAAGTGCAACCTTTAATATAAATAAACTGAAAAAAAGAAGTTGCACAAAGCTTAGTAGTGTGGCATACTCAGCTTTTGAAGTATTCATACAAGACATACCATCCACCCTTACAAAATATATATTGATTTGGTGTCAAGCATTTGACATGCCACATACTTGAAAGTCCATGTTTTCAGCATCAAGAGCTGAAATACTAGATTATAAACAGAGCCCTAGTGATTAACAATAGTGAACTCAGTCACTGTTATTTCATACTAAAATATGATGTCTTACACTGGAGGTTTTGGTTCCACTATTCAGGGTCATCTTCACAGGCACATTGGTTGTAATACCAGACATACTTGCACTTGCTTCACCTGGAGAGAGAGCAGAATGTAAACGAGAATCTTCCCAGCGTCAGAATACTGGTGGACATGAAGGTGTAAAGGGTCTCAGGGCATTAGGAGTGAGAGATCTCTCCTATCGTCTTGCTTTTATTGCTAATTCTGTTCAGGTATGTGTTTTGATGTCTTCTACATACAGCCTGACTGTATTTGTCAATGGTTTTAACTCAGTACCATTTTTTTGATAAATCAGGTATCTGATGGTAAAGAGATAATGATATGAGGAATAGAAAGAAGGATGACGAAGAAGATGATAACCAACAATTTACTGTGAGTTCATTGATGACATATTTTTTCTTAGCAGTTGTCCATAATTAGATATTAATGGTTTTCAATGATCTTTACTTTGTTGGTTGAGATTTTTGTGATCTAATATACTTTTTCATCATTCACTAGATATCTGATATGTTGTAAAATAATCACTGGTTCCTTATCAATTGTCTATCATTAGTTTTTTTTTGACAAGTTTATTCCTAGATTGAAACCATTCATTACACTTGGTTGTGTATCGTTAAGTTAAATCTTCACTTGATGGACTCGCTCTTTCTTGCAGTTTCCAGGCTTGCATTAAACTGTTCTTATCTAGATTTAGTTAAACTTTCTTCTTGGCTATTGATGTTATGAATCATCTTGCAGAAAGAGGAGCTGGATGAAATACAATGGATGAGGAACACCCCTTATTTCTTCAATAAAATTGTTGATAGCATTGCGCCTACTGATTTTATTCTCATCGTAGGGACTGGATCATCCCAACTGTTTCAGGCTGCACTTTTTGCACTCTCTACTATGCTGCTGTGCCTTTGTAGGAGGTGTTGTTGCTGTATTAAAACTGCCAAAACTTTCAAGTGTTGTTAACCCATTTGGAAGTTTAGAACATGTGTTGTTACATTGTCCAGTAATGGCTTGCTTGCAATACCCATGTACTTTTTAGTTGATTGGAACACAAGTATGTAAACAATTGATGTGTTACTTGTAGGAACAATAATACTATTGATTTTTCAATCCATTTATTGATTTGCTTCCATTCATGAAAATGTTTAAGTTTGGTACATTTAAATTTTTATTTTTTTAGAAATAAAACTTATAAGATGTAATAAAAAGTCATTTGATAGCCAAAAAAAAAAAAAAAAATCGAAAAAAAAATAAAATAAATTTTTTTTTGCTATGTATACTTACCATAGCGTTTTTGAACTGCTATAAAAGGATCTACCATAGCGGTTTTATAGTCTTCGATAGCGTTTTTAAACTGCTATGTATAGGCTACCATAGCGGTTTTAAAACGCTATAGTAGATTATTCCATAGCGGTTTTATAGTCTTCGATAGCGTTTTTAAACTGCTATGTATAGGCTACCATAGCGTTTTAAAACCGCTATAAATAGTCTACCTACCATAGCGGTTTAAAAACGCTATGATAGCCTGTGTTTCTTTTATAGCTTTGGCTGTCATAGCGGTTATTAAACCGCTATAGTAGGATACCATAGCGGTTTTGAAACGCTATTGATGAGACTTTTTCTTGTAGTGAATAAACGTGAATATATGAGACTTACGCGGTGCTTAATACGTCTGGGTGTAGGTTATACTCCCTTGCAAATACAAAAGGAACTATTCCTTGTGGTAGAGCAGCCTGAATAATCAGAAACAAGTTTAGTATTCAATACAAGAAACAAGTTTAACATCAAATGGAGTTGATGTTTGTCAAAATAAAGACTCACTTGAACAATGGAGACTTTTAGCATTTGGCCTTTAAGTCCAACTCAACAGAAGCAGCTGCCATTACAGCAGGCCCAGCTACAAACCTCATAAACAAAACTTTCAATGATAACATGGTAGTATTTTCCTAGGAGTCAAAAGTGCTCCAGTATTTAAGAGAAGGGTCAAAAGTGGCTACCTTTAACTCCTCACTCTTTTTCTTAGGAGTCAGCATACTTCTATCAAGGTGCTCCAGTATTTTCCTAGCCACGTCACAGGAATGAGGATGAACAGTTGAGACACCAATATTAGAGCTGGGTGTCTCAACATCTACAGGCAGAAATTTGGCACTGCTGTTCTTTGAATTTCCAGGGAGAAACCACAATTAATGATGATACAATTAAACTGTAAGAAACCACAAAATCCAAAGAGTTGAGTACTCACGAGCACGAACTTCTGTTTCTTTATCAAGCTTCCTCGTGTTCAAAGTATTGCCACTGGAGGCAGCCTTGTTTGTTCCTGCTGTAGCTGGAAGATAGACAATAAAGCAACATTATCATTAGCATCAACAAAACAGAATTTGTGGACCAACATACATATAAACATTTTGTTTTAAAATGCACATTACAAGTTAAAATTATCCATTAAAGCTTCCTTGTAACTTTTGGTGGATGATATTACTAGTCATGTATTTGAACCCTCCAGAACAAATTATGAATCAGATTGATAAAAATCTTGTATCCATTAAAATAAAAACGATAGAATCATGCTACGGAGTTAGATGAAGCTAGGGAGTTTCAAATATTGGATACAATCATGCTGTCCAATAATCTGAGCAAGAACACCAATGTAAACATGTATTTCCACATATATATAACAACATATATATATTGCAAAATCATTCTTTTCTCCGTCTTTTTAATGATTAAGCTCTTTCCAGAGTCGAACAAAATTAAATGGGACAAGCTTTATAATAGGGCCCCACGCCATTACAAATGATCAATCTAAATCTTCAATGCAACCCATCCCGAAACCTCGTCAATCCCCAGATAATGCAACCCAATAGCAATATTAGAAAAATCTGAACCATCCGGATCATGTTTTTGTTTGTATATGAACTGGTCCCTTGAGAACGAATATAATGATATCTCTGCAGAGATTGCACCAACAATGTTGTTATAAAAACAATCCTCTTTCCAGGCATGTAAAGAATCAATAAAACAAGATAACGCCTTACCTTAAGTCCACTTGAACTTAATCCCTAGTCCCCACCTTGCTTAGACCAACAACCTGCACCTGATTCAAAACCTCTTCTCCTTTGTTTTAGTCTGATTGTATCTTTAAAGCCTGAATTCACCTCAATCTTCAAATAGTCCACCAAAAACCTTTCCTCATTTGAAGTCGTGACCTTCAAAGAACCTACCCAACCTTACATTTTTAACCACTAGAAAGCAAAAGTTCCTCCAGAATAGAAATATTTTTTTAGGTTACGGACCATCAAAAGAAGTTCTTCCACCATGAGTCCCAAATAACAACAAAGTCCACCAAGTAACAACAAAGTCTAAGGCTCCATTATTACAAGCTTTATATATGGATACATACCTTCTTTGAATTGTAAAACACAATGGTTACCAAAAGTTCTATTCTATTCACTCTGTATATTCACCATTTAAGATTGTGTTTTCACGTCTAATGATTGTGTAAACACGAAGAGAGAAACACCACTAATGCTCAAGTGGATGGGAAAACTAAGTTTGTAACTGATAAACTACCAGTTTTAAGAATCAATCCAAGAGAAAATATTGAATTTTCAGGTCTATAGAGAGAACATGAATGCAATCTTTGTAGTTGGCACCATTGCAAGTCTAGTTGGTAATAAAACACGCAATCAAGCACTACAACACAATCCACATTCAGTAAACAAATCATAATTTTTTTTTCCTTCTTTTTCGATTATCCGGTTCAATTCCATCACAATAAATTCGAGCCTTTATTTTCATGTTTCTTCCGGAGGTATGGAGAAAGTTGAAATCAATACTTGTCACAGGAGAGGAGTTCCAATCAAGTTCCCCATAAGCAAAGATAACAACCCCATAACAACCCCATGAGTTAATGACATACAACTAATACTAAAGAGGGTGATTGATGCTTTGCTCCATATTTCCTCCACTCCTTTCATGCACTCTTACTTACCCTCTCTATCTCCAATCAACCACTCATTGAATGCCATATGTCACCCCACATCCATACTTGAAATTTAATCACCACCAAGCTTCTCCTTGAGCCTCTTGTCCATCACAAATATCACCTCATCAACAAGTTTTTGTTTCTTGTCCAAAATACAGAAAATATTAAAATAAATAAAAATATACTGTTATTATTAAATTCAATTCAAAAAATAGGACAACTTAGCTCCAACCATGGCCTTACTCTTCTCACCTTAAAATCCACTCCATTTTTTTGTGAAAAACAAGGAGTGGTAACAAAACCCCATAATTTTTACAAAACAAACACACATCAGATATATTCTATCTTCAAAAACATATCTTTTTCTTCTTCTCTTACTTCTATCAAAACTAGTTTCATTTTCTTTACATTCTTCAGTTTTCCTTTGGAACCAAAGGAAAGTAAGAAGCATAACCTATTGCATGGTTCTTGAAAGCAGCTAGAGAAATTCTTGAAGAAAATTAAAAAAAAAATTGGCAATTTGCACTGTCTATACATCCCACTCTTTCAATTCAATCTCCATACCAACAAAGCCCAACTTGGGTTTCCACCAAAAACACTATGTGTTCTACACAACTAGCAAGAGAAGCATTAGAAGATACTCAGCTGAGGAGCAAAAAACAATTGTAATTGGACTGGCAGCTGACTCTGGGTGTGGGAAGAGTACCTTCATGAGGAGATTGACAAGTGTGTTTGGTGGTGCAGCTGAGCCACCTAAGGGTGGCAACCCTGACTCCAACACCTTGATCAGTGACACCACCACTGTAATATGCTTGGATGATTATCATTCACTTGATAGAACAGGAAGAAATGTTCATGGTGTAACTACACTTGACCCGAAAGCCAACGACTTCGATCTCATGTATGAACAAGTTAACGCTTTGAAGGAGGGAATTGTTGTTGAAAAGCCTATCTATAACCATGTCAGTGGTCTTTTGGATCCACCAGAGCTCATCAAACCTCCTAAGATCCTTGTCGTTGAAGGATTGCACCCAATGTGAGTCTTTTTTAGCTTTCTATACTTTTTTTTCTCCCTCTTGAAGGAACATAACCAATCTATCTTGAACATAATTAAGGTTCCCAGTTTTATAATTAATTTTCTGCATCGTCCCCAAGAAGGTATATGTGCAACAAAAATATAATTCGAAGGCCTTAGGCTTAAAGAGATAGAGGAAATACCTCTTTTGCATATTCTACATACTTGGGATAAGGCTCATATTCATGTTTTATTTCTTTCTTCAACTTCAACCATTTAAATCAACCAATTGAATATTTCTCCATATGGACATAGGATTACTTCTCTTTTCCGGCTATTGAATCAGTTTTTGATGAATTCTCTATATAACTCTTAGGATTACCTCATTTTTCTCTGGTAACTTCAACCTTTTTATATCATCTCATTTTTATCTCTTATATTTTTAACTCATCGAATCCACTCCTTCATGTGTCTATATTTTCTTTCATATAATAAAATCCATCAACCAAACACACCCTAATATGTAAAAAATTGATGATACTGAGATGTATTTATGTCACTTTATTATATTACAGTCTTATCTCTCTACATTAATATGATTTGTTACACAATAATTTATTAATTAGCAAATTATAATTTGATGGAACATCGGTTTAAAAAGAAATTATGCCACTATTTTTAAGTTTAGAAAGTCTTCAACATGCAAATTCAGTTTTATATATTTATTGTTTGTAAGTTATCAATGAGCTTAGTATACATCTCCAATAAAAATAAAAAAAATTCAAGGATAGTACATGTCTCAAATTAAAAATTAAATACAAAAATATGAAACGACCAACATCAAGAAAAAAAGTCAAATCTATAAAAACTTGGAATACTGAAAGTTTGTTTTAAACTTCATCTTCCCCAATCCAATTGTATACCTAGTTATTTTTTCCCAAAATGAAAACATCTTCTGCAATCAACAGTCAACAATGCTCAAAGACTTGCAATTTGTTCGGCATTTTTGAGACATAAATAAAAAAAAACTCTACGAACCCTAATTTCATAAAAAATAAAAGAGAGAGAGAGTACCTGTACGAGAGAGGGCCTGATCGATTTTGAAGACGCCGAGTGGATGGAGGACCAGGGGAGGAGGGAAGTCAAGGGAGGAGCAGGGAAGTCGAGAGAGGAGCAGGGAAGGAGGGGAGGAGGGAAGTCGAGGGAGGGAGCAGGGAAGGAGAGGGAGCAGGGAAGTCGAGTCGAGGGAGGGAGCGGGGAAGGAGACGATGTCGAGTGGAGGGGAGGAGGGAAGCTTTTTGTCGATGGAAGTCGAGTGGAGGGAAGGTCGAGCGCCAAAATACCCCGCCCAATTTTTTTTTCAGTTTTTCATGTAGCCACGGTTCTGAGCCGTTGCTATAGCTAGCCACGGTTTAGAACCGTTGCTAAATTTTTTTTTGCAACGGTTTTGAGCCGTTGCTAGACATAGCCACGGTTTAGAACCGTTGCTAAAGTTTTTTGTTGCAACGGTTTTGAGCCGTTGCTAATAATGCCCACGGTCTGGAGCCGTTGCTACTATTAGCCATAGTTTTTAGCCGTGCCAAATATACCAACTGTTTTAAGCCGTGGCCAGGTTTTTTTTACCCACGGTTTTAAGCCGTTGGTACATATAGCTACGGTTTTTGGCCGTGGCAAATAAACCAACAGTTTAGAACCGTGGCCAGCTTGGCGTAGCTAAAGGGGGTTTTTGGTGTAGTGATTTACAACTTCATTTGGAAGCACCTAATAGATTTTGTAGACACAAAATTGATGATACATCAAACCATTCTCTGATCAACACCGTACACGTGTCATGATAATATCGTCTACAAAATGAAAAGATATGATTGCACGCTCAATCTTGGAAGGCCCAAACAGCAGTAAGCCCATCATTGGCAGAATTTCGACAATCGGGTTCGAGTTGCAATGAGCCAGTAAACCCACACGTCACGCAGTCATACCCAATACTCGTAAGACCTTTAAGGCAAGTATCTGAGAGATCTATCTAAGACAGGCAAGCCAATAACACATTAGATCCGACTAGAAAACATATATTAGAGTATAAGTCAGGCAAGGAAACTTCCTTGCATAGACAACACTCAGAATGAGAAACCTCTCCCGCAGATCTAGGAGCACGAGTCGTGTAAGAAACTATCCCCCATGGATAGCTCCCAATCAGGAAAGGATCTCCGCAACAAGATCACTTTTCCTAAACTATGCAACCAAATGCCTAGCCGAATGAAGACTCATTCACTATAAAAGGGAGATAAGGTCGATGAACTAGAGGTACGAAATATAACCCAGTTTACAGCTTTAAGCCTCTCCTAAGCCTTATCCAACTTAAGCATTGGAGTGCCACCGGCCACCACATGGTGGTCCTTGGCTCACATTTTCTACCTATGTAGGACTAGATAAGCAACGAGAAAGGAAAACAAAAATCGACTACATCAGTTTGGCACTGTCCGTGGGAACGACATAGTTCCTCGTATAAAAATATAGTTATACCTTTCCCAGATAATCAACGAGATGGTGACGACAAGGTCTCGTAACAATGGAAATGTGGTCGAGCCTTTGAACGCTCAAACTGCCAGTTCTACCACCGCCATTGGAGGAACCTCCTCAGACCCCTGCGACGGTGGCAGCCGCAGTAGACCCGAGGGTGGACCTACTCTCTACACAGATGCAACAAATCGCAGAAATGCTAGAGGCTCTCAAACAACGGAATCCTCCACCTACATAGGGAGATCATAAGCAGCGAAGAGCCCGTTCCCTAGAAAGTACCAGAGATCATGTTCAGGAGAGCCGCACAACCCAAGCAACTTCTCAATGGACAAGAGACTAAGGTGTGGCCAATAGAAAACCCAGCGCCCAGAGCTGACAGACACGTCTCACACAACCCTCTCCGCAATGGGGCCACAAATGTGTTGTTTAGTCTCACGGTCCCTCCGTTCATGAACCATATCATTGACGAAACCACTGCCCAAGAAATACACCCCACTGAAGTTGTCATTTTACCAAGGGACATGAAACCTGTTTTATCAATTGCGCCACTTCCAACATGTTATGGTGTTCAATCACTACACCAAAAGGGCTATTTAGCTACGCCGAGCTGCCCACGGTTTTAAACCGTTGCTGTATTTGCCACGGCCAGTAACCGTAGCTATACGTACCAACGGCTTAAAACCGTGGGTACAAAACAACTTGGCCACGGTTTACAACCGTTGGTAAAGTTGTCACGGCTAAACACCGTGGCTAATATTAGCCACGGCTCCAGACCGTGGGCATGTTTTGCAACGGCTTAAAACCGTTGCAACAAAAATATTAGCAACGGTTTTAAGCCGTGGCTAAATGTAGCAACGGTTCAAAACCGTTGCAAAAAAAAAACTTTAGCAACGGTTTTAAACCGTGGCGACATTTAGCAACGGCTTAAAACCGTGGTAACAAAAAAATTAGCAACGGTTTTCAACCGTAGCTAAATTTAGCAACGGCTCAAAACCGTGGCTAAAAATAATTTAGCAATGGTTTTAAACCGTGGCTAGGTCTAGCAACGGCTCAAAACCGTGGCTACATGAAAAGCTGAAAAATAAAATTGGGCGGGCTTCCCTCCTTTTGGCGCTCGACCTTCCCTCCTTTCGCAATTTCACCAAATCGATCGACTCTCCCTCCCTCGACCTGCTTCACTCTCCCTCCCTCGACCTGCTTCTCCCTCCATTCGATCGACTCTCCCTCCCTCGACCTGCTTCACTCTCCCTCCCTCGACCTGCTTCTCCCTCCATTCGATCGACTCTCCCTCCCTCAACCTGCTTCTCCCTCCATTCGATCGACTTCCATCGACCTGCTCCCTCCCTCGACTCGACTTCCCCCTGCTCCTTCTCCTTCCCTGCTCCCTCCCTCGACTTCCCTCCTCCCCTCCTTCCCTGCTCCCTCGACTTGTAGGATTTACAAACCTAATTTTTTTTTCTTTTCCAGATTTTCTATTTTAGGTTTGTATCATTGTTAATAAGGTTTAAGTCAACTGCCTAATAAATAGATCCATATTTGATATTCAATTTAATGATGGTTCTGTTCTTCTGAGTAATGTCATTTCTGAGTGATAAATGAATATTATGTTCTTTGATCTGTTTTTAGGGATAACCACTTTCCAAATTTATTAAGGTATTATTATGTTATATCTTGGAATCAATTATCTAGAAATTTGTGTTGATACTACTACTTCTTCAAAGTTTTGTTGTTAAAGTGTGAATAGCGCAACCTTTTGTTACAGTTTTGGTGGTTTCCATGTCTGAATATTCAATGGTTGAAGCAAACCATGAATGTCTTAGAATCCTGAAATAGAAGTAAATATAATAGTGTTGAAAACTCGTCTTTACATTAGACTATTGCAGTGTGAATTATTAAGTGCCGTTTGCTTCGTCTTTACATCAGCCTTTCAATTGACTTTGTTGGATATGGTTGCTTGCATAAAGTTCAACTTTAAGATTAGCTCACTCTTTTAGCTTGTTCTTTGTTGTTTAGGTTCAAGAGTGCTATGAGCTTTCTGCTGAATATGAAGGGAAGCACGATCCTAAGAAGCTGGAAGAGCTTGGAAATGTTTTAACAAGTTTGGATCCAGGGGACTCTATTGTTGTTGCTAAATCATTTTCCCCCATGCTTAACTTGGCCAATTTGGCCGAGGAGGTGCAGATAGCTCACCGAAGAAGGATCAAGCTAAAAAAGGGGGATTTGCTGATGAGAACTCTGCTACAACTGAATCAGATATTGAAGAGACTATAAAAAACTGGTGGGGCAATTGAAAAAATCTCCTGAAGAAGTTTTTGATGCTCTGAAGAATCAGACAGTAGATTTGGTCTTCACTGCACATCCAACTCAATTTGTTCGAAGATCTTTGCTTCAAAAGCATGGAAGGTTGATCTTTATATAGACTGTTACTGCTATTTATTTATATTTATTTTTAGCTTCATGTACATTCTCCACAATAACATCATGCAGGAGTCTACTGTTACAATGCTTGGGTGCCATGTCTTTTAGGTGCTTCCTATATGCTGAAGGTTGTTATTTATCTTTATTTGCATACATTTGGCAACTTGTAAGTATTTGCCTTTATTCATCCATGATGCTATTTCTCAAGAACAAACATTGGTGTAATGTTGAATGAGGATTGCCATCCTGTAATCTGTCTGTCTATCTTTCTTATTTTGCCAACTTGGTATACGAGCAGGAAAAGGAACTTTTGGAGAGGCATAACACATGGCTCAACGAGGAATTGACAGTTAAAGTCACAAGTCTCATGGAACTGCGTAAATCACATTCGGAACTTGAGGCAGAGATGTCTTATAAGCTCACAGATGTAAGTTTTTTTTGTTTTTTTTTTTTTCTCGGTGTCATGGCAGTTGGATATTTTTATATTTTTTTTTCCAGGTTGAGAGACAATTCAGTGAATGTTCAAGCTCTTTGAAGTGGAGCAAAGAGAGACTGAAGGAGCTAGAATCGGAATTGACATCACTGCAGGATGTATGGGCTAATCTATTGTCGCATGTCTTTTTGAGTTATGCATTTTCTTCTCACCTAGGTTGCCTTATAACCTTACACATGTGTTAATATCTTTCGTGAAGGAGTTATGCTCTTCCAAAGATGTTGCTGCTGCAAATGAAGAACGATTCTCTGCTGAAATTTCAACTGTGAGTTTAATTGAAAAATTTACTTTATATTACTTTCTCCAATGTTTCCTCATATATTAGTGAAAATGGCTTGAGCGTTTTGCTGGAAAGTACACTAGTGTCATTGTAAATTTTTTCTGGAAAGCACATGAGTGGATTACACTATGGTAATTTTTGTCATATTATTTCCCCTTGTCTCCCTCTCTCTCCACACACACATTCAGGTAATCAGGTGGTGACATGATATTTCACGGCCCTTTGCACATTTTAGCATGTCTTAGGCAAGCTTTCCCATGCCTTTGGCATATACTAGCCTCTGGCATGCTGTGCGTATCACATGCTAGAAGCACCATGAGTTTTGAAAACTATTAATGTTGATTGGAGGTATCATTTTAAAGATTGTTAGGGAATGTGTTAGGACAATACCATTATACCGATTTCACAAAAATAAATTTTTGGACTAAAAGTCGTTATATAATAAGTTACTAATAAGGTTTTTATAAGTAACAAGAGGACATGTAATGTGTAGCGCATTACAAGCAGATACCAGGTTAAAGTTCAAAACATTATCAGGTTAACTTTATTTGAATAATGTGATCTTATTTGAAAAGATATCTTTTTTATCTGTTAGAATTCAATATGTTCAGTCCATGAGATTATGTTATGTATTATTTTCAACAATTGGTGAAATTAATACTGTCAAGTCAAGTCGCAATGTTTTTCTGGTGCTATCATTTTCTTTCTTGATCACATATTAAATTTGGTTCTTTTATTACAACGTTAGGAAGCTGCCGAGTTGAAAGAAAAACTTGAAAAATGTGAAGCCGAACTTGAGAAAAGTAGAAATCTGATGAGTTGCGCCTTCTCCCAATCAGTAGTTTTACTGAAGAAACGTAAGTACCTTCGATGTTTGATTGTACTTTACGAGCTTATTATCCTGGAAATTCTTACGATTCATATATATCTCAGTTTGTTTGTGAAGATATCATGGTTGTAGTTATCTGTTGCGCATTTCTTTTGTTGGATATATTCTTCTGCAGGTAATAAATGTACTATGTCAGTTCTAAATGCTTTGACGTCTTCAAGTTTGATTTTGACATTTTTCTTCTACCAATATCACTTGTTTAGTTGCTATTGTACAGTCTACAAAGCTTTTTATTGTCGTTGAGAGTTCTTCAATTTGATTGGTATTTTGCAGATGGACTTGTGATAATAATGGACTTGTGATTGGTAACAAACACTCCTTCCTTCCCCTCTCTCTCCACCCAGCGATTCCGATTCATTCGCAGCAGCAAGAATAATAATAATAATGGTGATTCTAGTGGTGGCGACAACAGTGGATCCGGCCTGCCTCGGCCCTGCCTCTGCCCTCTTGGCCATGCCCGGTTGGCGCCCCGGCCCCTTCCTTCAGGTACTCTACGCTACGCTACGCTAGGTTTCTTTTCATTATTTTTAATGTCTTTACTACGTTGTTGTTGTTGTTGTTGTTTTGATTTAAACTCTTGATGATCGATTTGATTGGTTCCGATGAAATGAATGATTCAGGATAACCAGATACAGAGTTTCGTTAATGGAGATGTGGTGAGATTACTAAGGCACGATAATAGCATTGTAAAGGAGGATCATTTGGACAAACGTTGGGAGGAGGCCACGGGCGAAATTGTAGATGAAATCATCTTTCTTAGTAGACATACTGCTGTCTCCAATCGTCCTGCCCTTACTGTTCACCCCATTGGTATGCTATCACCATCTTTGCTTTTCGATCCCTTTCATTACAAGGAGCATTCATCATCTCCAATGAGAGTGTCAAATATCATGTTTAGGGAAAAAATGTCCATTATTCATATACAATGTAGCAAGGGTATTATAGTTTAGTTGCCACAATCTACTACTTATTGCCAGGGTCATTACAAAGTTTAGTTGTTCATACATTTGCTTCTCTTCTCTGATTACCTTGTTTCGAAGTTGATTTTTTCACCTGAAGTTGGATCGGTGTTAGTTGAGCAAAGGCTGGTGACAGTACATGGCTCAATCTGTTATCAGATGAATTGAGAAGCTACGGCTTCTGACTGTGAATTATCTTAAGCTATTGGCTTATTGTCAAAATTATTAGCTTTTGATTTTACACTTTATATACTTAACGATCAAGTCATGTGGCTGCTCTTTACAGGTTCTTCTTGGTGGCATGGGAACTGGGAAAACAAGTTTGGTATTAAGATTTGTCAAAGGGCAATTTTTCGATTTTCAGGAACCAACAATAGGAGCAGCCTTTTTTACACAAATATTGTCATTAAATGAAGTTACTGTAAAATTTGACATATGGGACACAGCAGGACAAGAGAGATACCATAGTTTAGCTCCTATGTATTATCGTGGTGCAGCTGCAGCTGTTGTAATGTATGACATTACTAGCATGGTAACTGTTATTTTTTTCCTGTTTAGATAGTTTCCCTAACTTTTAACTTCACATTACATCTCCGATAGATATTTGTTTCAGTTACTCTTAAGGTAAATTGTGCTATACTTATTTACTATTTTTCCTTGTTTATGGCTGAATATTCGTGATATACGTGTCTTCAACAGGACTCATTCGTTCGAGCTCAAAAATGGGTTCTGGAACTGCAAAGACAAGGTGATTCACTGACAACTAAACTTTTATCCACATTTTGTTTTCGTGGTGACTACATACCAGTTTCATGACTTATAACTCAAATTTTGCTACTAATTAAGCATTCTTGCATTTGGGTTATTTGTGACAAGAACTGTGTAAAATGAATTACATTCTTTACGACAATTGTGACTCCCTCGTATGAACAATATTAAGCTTCAATCTGGTTGTACTAAAAAAAAACGTGTTCTGCTGTTCAATTATAAATCCAAGTCCAATCTGATACGTCGTATAAATAAATGTTATTAAATATTCATACACACCAAATTCATGTATTTAGTGTCATTCTTATTATTATTCTCGAATGCTTGATCTGCTCTTAAGTACTTAGATAGATTGTTTCGTGTGAATAACAATCACATAAACCTCCTGTTAGGGGTGAAACTCCCACTCTAGCGATTTGGGGACGAATCCTTCTCGAATCCTCACTCTCAAATCTATTATGAGTCTTTCTTTGATGATTCTAATATGAAACAAGGTAGGTAGTTATCTATTATGAGTCTGTGGCTGCTATAATTTAGGGAGGAAAAGAAAGGAGTGGGTGAGGATTAGGTGTTTGGATGCTTGCATCCAAATGAGATAATGACGAGTTTGCATGAAAACAAACAAGCAAGTTTGGAAGACTTTTCAAATTCTTCATTTTTTGTGGAAGAAAATAGTTTGATCAAACATTCTATCCCATATTTTGAATATAATGATTTTACTTAATTTTTTGTGGAGGAGAAGAGTTTGATCAAACACTCTATCCCATATTTGAATATAATGATTTTAGTGAAGAAAACTTAAAAACAAACACGAATGAATCACACATATTTGTGCTGAATTTCCTGCTGATTCAAACCAAATAAGTTTGGTTGTTTGGGTCTTGAGTTGGAGTATTTGCTCAGTGTATCAACAAATTCCTTGAACTTGGGATCTGGTCTCCTGTTGGAGATGTTCTGTTTGGTCGTCTAGCGGCGTATAAACAAATCAGATTAAATTAACTTTACAATACCTGAGTTTACGATAACAATTATATAAATATGATTAGGTAAAAATTACATAAGCTAGAGTTGGAAGCGAAAAGAAAAATAATTTTAAAATCCGAGGTTAAACCGATTAAAAACTGGAATTTGTCAACCGGCCGATTTGTCCAAATCGAGGACCGGACTGAAATTTTAAAAACTGGTTTCTATGACCCCCACCCCCCCCCCCCCCCCCCCCCCCCCCCCCCCCCCACACACACACACACACATCGGAGCAGATCTTGCCCTCTCCCCCCCAACCCCCAACATTCCTCTGTTTTATCTGTAACCCTTGAAGCTTGAGGGAGATCTTAGTCTCTCACCCTTCTGCTGCTGCTGTGTGTGGTGTGAGTTGTTTGAAAAAATGTTGATTTTTAATGAAAATGGTGGTGAGAAAGGTATTTGTTGATGTTTAAGGGTTCCAATGTACTTCATTTCAATGGTTCTGCATGTGTATGGTGTTTTTTATTTGGGAAGTATTCATTTTCTTTTCTCAAAGTAAATTTATATAAATTTTATTACGGGATTTCCATTTGCTTATATATGTCAACTCTTGTTACTTCAGCCAATTTATGGCTTTGCTACTGGAGATCCTTTGCGCTTCAAAAGAGCTATAGGTCACAAGGATTTATTCTACATTGACAACAAGGATGTCGAATTTAAAGATGTAAGAATCAATCGTCTTGTTAACTCCAGATTATTATTTGTAACTATTTTCAGATTCGTTCTATCCCACACAGTATTCGATTGTGTAGGTGATCGAAGCTCCCCTGCCGAAAGCCCCCTCTAGATACATCAGTTGTAGCTCATTGGCTTGCTATTGAAGGTGTACAACCAGCCATTCCAGAAAATGCTCCAGTTGAAGGTCTGTCTCTTAGCTCCAGTTTCAACCTTATGCAGAAATTACTCGTATAAAGAGTTTGAGACAACCTTTTACATTGTCATTTTTTAACATTGACATTTTCAACATCACATGCATGTATTTCAAATTAATCCAAGAACCCCATCATAGTTAGAAACTAAACATTACAGAGAAAATTGGTTAAGGCATTGCTTGAATATATAAATCTTATTAGGTGAGTGTGAAATTAGTGTCAAACTGTCAATACTCATCTCAGTCATGCCATATTGGAGCCACTTGGTCTGAAAGTATTCTAGTGGTGTTCTATCATTTTGATTCCTTGTTTAGTTGCAACTGCTAAATGAATGAACAAAAAAAGTTAGAATCAAAGAATTGCATTAGAGTTGTTTTGTTCCCTTTTGTTTATGAGAAGTAGCCTGAGAATGAAGAAGCAAGTAATAGCATCTTGTTTCCTTTCTCTATATTGCTCCGATCATGTGGATGTCACTCCTTTCCAAAAATATATTTAGAAGTTTAATTTCTTTTTATAAAGAGGGGAAATTGGACCTCGTCATTTGACTATTGGCTATGAACAGGTACAGGACATTAGCCAACAGCAAAAATATGGATTTGGTGGAACCTGGGGAAAATCTGGCCAAACTTTCAGGATGTAAGATTTTCGCAAATTTGATGACTGCATTGAGTTTACCTAAACGAGAACACTTTCTCATATTCAGAAGATCTTATGAATTTTTCTTTAAACTGGTGCAGGGTGAGAAGGATCATCCACTTGATATCCAAGATAGGAAATGTTTTCTCGAAAAATTGGATGAGGTTGCTGATGATAGGGACGCTAAGGAGGATTTAAATATGAAATGCCTCCTAGATATGCTTAAAGACTCTCATTGACCATATGAAGAACTATAGTGGTACTCACATGAACAATCAACAAAGTTTAACAAGGAAAAGTCAAAATTCAAAACAGTAGAAGAAATTTGGATGAAACAAGCTTAGATATGCTCCTAGATATGCCTCCTAGAAATTTGTATTTGAGATATTATTTGATAGATTTTGACTCAATGTAATACATTTTCGTATTAATTACATTACTTTGCCTCCATTAATTACATTACTTTGCCTCCATTATTTGATAGATTTTGACTCAATGACTCAAAGTCATTTGATAGCAAAAAAAAAAAATTAAAAAAAAAAAAAAAAAAATTAAAAAAAATTAAAAAAAATTAAAAAAAAAAAAAAATTAAAAAAAAAAAAAAAAAAATTGCCACGGTTTTAAACCGTGGCTAACTATTGCCACGGCTCAAAGCCGTTGCTATCACGTTTGCCACGGTTTAAAACCGTTGCTAACAGCTACATCTTGTCACGGCTTAAAACCGTGGCCATGGTTAGCCACGGCTAAAAACCGTTGCTACCTTTTTAGCCACGGTTTAAAACCGTTGCTAATATCTACACCTTGTCACGGCTTAAAACCGTGGCTATTTTTGCCACGGCTAAAAATCGTTGCTATTCTACTTGCAACGGTTTAAAACCGTGGCTAAATGCTGAAAATCACCACCCCTACTCAAACATAAAACCGTTGCTAAACATTTTAGCAACGGTTTATAGCCGTTGCAACAAATTTCGCGACGCCTCTGTAGCCAACGGCTCTTAGCCGTGGCAATGGGTTACGCCCACGGTACAGAACCGTTGCTAAAGGGGGTTTTTGGTGTAGTGAATGAAGGGTCTAATGCAATAATATGCCGATCATTCCCCGCAAACCTGAAGACGTCAACACTGACGTGGTTCCACAACCTTCCTCCAAAATTCATTGATTCATTCCGAACGTTGACCTAGGCATTGGCATTTCTTACACACTTCGTGGCCAGCCAAATACTGCATGTAACGGGTTGTTCCTCTATTGTAGGTAAGTTGGACGCAACGACCTCCAAAATTGCCCTTTCCATTTTCGTTTCAGCATAAGTCGGAGCCTCCAAAAGCTCATCGTCAGTGGTCAAGTCTACAACATCCCTCTCCCCACTTTAGGGAGCAGAGGAAGAGGAGTGGATCCCAACTTGAGCATTTTAGAGCGACGAGGGGGAGAAAACAATCCTTCTAGGGCATTATTTTCTAACGGGCTAAGCATCTTCGACACCTTTCTCTTTTGAGACCCAGCTGCCTGCGCTTCAGTGCCTGAATAAAAACCAGTAAGCACAGCTAGGGCACACCCCATATCACCGACCTCACTGGAAAACAACTCACTCTGCCTAATATTATTTGCATCGATGATATGGGCATCGACGACAGAGCAAGAAAGCCAGCTTTCATTTTTTCCTATTTAGAAGAAAAAACAACAAAATTAGGCAGTCATAGCCAGAAATAATGAATAAATCATACACTGACAGATATTAAATAAAAAAGCAAAAAGAACTTATGGAGGTCCTCAAAATGGCAGATGGCCTGTAAACCATCAAAAGAGAAACACCTAAATTCTACAACCTTGATGCCGCTCTAAGCAGTCTGGTGGTCCTCGAACAACAATGACTTTCTAAAGAAGTTTAAGCAGCTTTGATGTTGCTCTCACGAGAAATTAAACTGCGCAACATGATTGTATAGAAACTCAAACTCAATCAGGCTAGAAAAGAACTGTATAGAACAGAAAGAAGTTTTGAGAAGGTAAAATAAAAACTCCCCCCAAAGCAACCTTGTATAGGTTTGGTGCGAATGAGAAAATTTACCTAACTACTGCATAAACATTAAATGTAGCGCGAAAGCTGTAAAAGCCAAAAATATGATTTTATGGCATACCACAAACCCCCACAAACTATTAGTTAGTGGCCCAACATGCAAACCCACTAACTTGGGGGGAGTAGTTGATGAAACATCAATCAGTCATACGATCACATCCGTACCCGTGGTATAGGCTAACCCTAGCACGAAAAAGGCTTCAGCGCAGTCCTAAACGGACCCATTCACAAAATGTTGTTCAACTCGTAAGTCAGGTGCTCAGACCCAAGACATGCCAGCCCAAGAGGCACAGATCTTAGGGCCAATAACATTCATCCAGTATAAGATATTTATTTGGATAATTTTTTTTTTTTGTTATAAGAGTATTCACTATAAGCTAATTATAATCCAATCTAAATATTATGTGTTCTCAAAGCTCTAGGTCTCGACCCTCAGTAAGCAATCAAAGAGGGATCAAATATATTCAACAGGGTAGCACCGCCACAAATCCAATTTAATCCTAGGAAGTAAAAAAATAAAATAATAATAAATAAAAAATTCAAACCCCTAGGATCTGGTCCGAAATTAGCTTAGTGTTGAATGTTGATACTCTACTAGAGATGTATTACTTACTATGACCTACCAAAACCAGTAATAATTTTTGTTTTTATATAAATAACAATTTGACTATTGAAACGAAAATTGGACGGAGGAACAGTGCGCAAGCGAAATGTTTTCGCAAAATTTCATCAATTTTCCCAAGACACACTCGTCCAAAAGAAGAAAACTTGAATGCATCCCAAGCAATCATCTCCTCTTCGTTCTTTGCCTCCTCTGTGATTCTAGTTCGCAAATCCTCCACTGCCCAACCCCCTCTCTTAATCTATCAGAATCTGATGTTAATTCCCTTATGATAGAAAATCGAAGTCTGCAACAGTGATCGTGTCCGAAGAGATCTCTTCCACTCGTCACTGCCTTGCTTTTTTCTTTCTAACCTATCCACCATTGCCTTGCTCTCATCATCTCGCCAAACTCTCATAGACTCCCTCAATATTTCTCTCCTTCGCTCACAACGAGCACCATCTTGGGAATTCCCAATCAGATCCCAAAACCTTTGAAACTTCACCCAAAACACCACTAATCCCAAATGGGTATTGAATAGAAGCAAAACCCATCACTAAAACCACCACCTCAATCCTTCAAAACCTCTCAATTTCAATACAAGCCACCATTTCAGATATCCAGACGAAAAAAACTTCAACCTTTAAAGGCAAAAATGAAGAATGAAGACTAATGTTTATGTAATGAGTCAACAAGTTATGAGATTAAAGACCAAATCAATTCAAGCAAAATATGGATCCTTTGAAAATGTGAAATAGAATCAAGACTCCGAATGCAACAAAATTTGAACTTGGTTTTCAGTCTTCATCACTGAATCAATATTGAAAGAATAATTGAAGTGTTAGAGTCTTGGAGAGACGTGTTAGAGTAAATGGTGATCATGTAATTTTGAGGGTATGTAATTAAGCGAGCTTCATAGATTGTAATTGGGGTGTTAAGAATGATTAGGGTGTGGACGCTCTTTACGTTTGTGTATATTTTGTATTTTATTTTATTTTAAAAATTCAATAATAAGTAAAAAAAAATTAAAATTTAGGTGATTTGAGTAAAAAATTTGTAAGCAAAATAATCCACCATCCAAAAGTTGGATCAATTTTTTCAACCAAGGAGAAACAACCAGCTCCATTTGAACCACTAACATAATTTACTTAAAACCCTCAATTATTTATAAACTATAATTAGGCCCTTAAATCAAATTTTTAGATTTTGTATTTTGCAAACATAATTTATTTGAAAGCATCAATATCTATAAGTATAAATAAATCCTTATGATAGAGAGTGTAATACGTGATAACAGTATTTTTATAATTATTTGCTTAGCCTAAAATTTTAATTTTTATTATTAAAATTTTAAAATAAATTAAAAAAATACTGAATATATGTGTACATAGATAACGCCAACCCTAGTTTTCGTTTTGTTAATCAATCTTATACTTTCGTTGAACCCTAGAGAATGAGGTTCCTTGAAGAAGATGTTGAGGTAGTTGATGATTCTTCCCTTTCCAACCTCAGCCACCTACCTAATAATCCCATTATACCTAAACTTGGCGTGTAACTGTAGGCTGAGCCATCCTTTGCCCTAGTCAATACCTTTAACAATCGGTTATAGCGAATTTGCCACGGTATTCTTTCTTGATTTAGACTTTAGCGTGGTTGAGTCGGCAACCCCTCTCTCTCTCTCTGTCTCTCTCTCTCTCCTCTCTCTCACAGCTATAAAACTAGCCTCTCCACCCTCTGCCTTCTTCATTCTCTCGTTACTATTTTCTTCTTCTACCAAACCAAAGAAAGCAAGCTTTTTCTCTCTCTCTCGGTTAGTCTTCTTTCCTCTTTCTTTGAATAAATATTTTCTGTATTCTAATGATTTGTGTGTTGTTATTGTTGAATAAATCGTCGTCCTTGTTTCTTGTTTAGATACATATCTCATGTTTTAGGGAATAAAGGAACTTCTTTTCTATTAGATTAGATTAGATTAGATGCTTCTCTTTATGTTTTAGTTTTGTTCAAGAAAAATCGATTTCATCAGTTAATTTTCATGTTAGATCAATGATTACTCTTTGTACTTGTACATGTTAGATTTGTGCTTATGTGATTTTAATATCTACCTGTTTTGTTTGATTTTCTGGTTCTTGGACACCTGGTTTCTACCTTTAGATCTGAACCTGTTTCATTGATTAGTGTTTGATTACAGCTGATTTGTTTTGGTCTATATATTACAGATGCAGATATTCGTCAAGACCCTCACCGGAAAGACCATCACACTCGAGGTTGAGAGCTCGGACACCATCGATAACGTCAAGGCCAAGATCCAAGACAAGGAAGGGATTCCCCCAGACCAGCAAAGATTGATCTTTGCAGGTAAACAACTCGAGGACGGCCGAACCCTTGCCGACTACAACATCCAGAAGGAATCCACTCTTCATTTGGTTCTCAGATTGAGAGGAGGGATGCAGATCTTTGTTAAGACCCTAACTGGCAAGACAATCACCCTTGAAGTTGAGAGCTCCGACACCATCGACAATGTCAAGGCTAAGATCAAGATAAGGAGGGTATTCCCCCAGACCAGCAGAGGTTGATCTTTGCCGGAAAGCAACTCGAGGATGGAAGGACATTGGCTGATTATAACATTCAGAAGGAATCCACCCTTCACTTGGTTTTGAGGTTGAGGGGAGGCATGCAGATCTTTGTAAAGACTCTTACTGGAAAGACTATCACTTTGGAGGTCGAGAGCTCCGACACTATTGATAATGTCAAAGCTAAGATCCAGGATAAGGAGGGTATCCCCCCAGACCAGCAAAGGCTGATTTTTGCAGGAAAGCAGCTTGAAGATGGAAGGACCCTTGCGGATTACAATATCCAAAAGGAGTCGACTTTGCACTTGGTGTTGCGTCTCAGGGGAGGAATGCAGATTTTCGTCAAGACTTTGACAGGAAAGACTATCACTTTGGAAGTCGAGAGCTCGGATACCATTGATAACGTCAAGGCAAAGATTCAGGATAAGGAAGGTATCCCTCCAGACCAGCAGAGATTGATCTTTGCTGGGAAGCAGTTGGAAGATGGTCGCACGCTTGCTGACTATAACATTCAGAAGGAGTCCACTCTTCATTTGGTACTTCGTCTTAGAGGTGGTATGCAGATTTTTGTTAAGACTCTTACAGGGAAGACGATCACCTTGGAGGTTGAGACCTCGGACACTATTGATAATGTGAAGGCAAAGATTCAGGACAAGGAGGGAATCCCACCAGACCAGCAGAGGTTGATCTTTGCCGGAAAGCAGTTGGAGGATGGACGCACTTTGGCTGATTACAACATCCAGAAGGAGTCCACTCTCCACTTGGTGCTGCGTCTGCGTGGTGGCATGCAGATCTTTGTTAAGACCTTGACGGGAAAGACAATCACCTTGGAGGTGGAGAGCTCGGACACAATCGATAATGTCAAGGCAAAGATCCAGGACAAGGAGGGGATCCCACCTGACCAGCAGAGGTTGATCTTTGCTGGAAAGCAGTTGGAGGATGGACGCACTTTGGCTGATTACAATATCCAGAAGGAGTCCACCCTTCACTTGGTGCTGCGTCTGCGTGGTGGATTCTGAAGCTCTTATGCTGTTGTTTGACTATGTCTGTTTCCTTTATTTTATGCATGCTTGTTTCGTTTTATGTTAAGTCGGTGCATGTCTAAGATGGCATAGCACTTGGTACTCGGTTAAATACCGTATGAACTGGTGTAGTAGTTTGTAAACTAGTAGTTTGTGATACTATAATAAATAAGTACTGGGGTTCACTAGAACTCCGTTAAAATATAACTCGTCTTAGTATTACTTTGACTGTTATTCCTGAATATGTCTGCCTTCATCTTGAAGTTTTATCTTTGTTCCATCAATTCCATATACGATAGCATGAAAGGTTATGTTGAATTATGGAAGTTATGAATGTAAGCAATGTTAACTACATGCAATGTTATTTGTGGGAGCTGAAAGCGTGTTTGAACATAAGCTCCATCCAGTTTTTCCTTTATCAAGTTCTAGGGCTGTGTTATATTTTTTATTTTTCACTTCATCTGCATCTGTCTGTCTGGTTTTAAACTTCTGTACTGGAGTTAAAGAGTTCATATTAACCTTATGGAGCATACCTGAATGGATGTCATAGCACCTGTGAGACCAGCAGCCCTGTTAAAAGGGGCAACGTTCTGTTTTGCAATGTCTGTTGGTTTTGTCAAACCCAATTTTAGTTCTCATTCCTGAAAAGCACTAGTTATGGGACACTGAAACTAGCATCTTCTGGTGAAGGTCAAAGTAGTTGGGGTTGTTGCAGTTTTGAAAAGAAAGTTGCCAGCATTATATGGAGTGCAAAATTGAATCTTCTAAGTAGCTGGACAGGAAAGTTTTCTTAGGCTTCAGTTTTTAGAGATCTTTTTGAAATAGTTTTGAAGACTAGTCTGGATTAAGAGTTATGCTCATCTTAAACTGGATGAATTTGTCTAATTGTCGAGGAAAACAGCGAGGATGCTTCCTCGCACGTGCTCCTGCCTCGTTTAAAAAAAAAGAAAAAAAAAGAGGGAATCGAAATTTTGGGGGAATGAGAAAAAGGGAACTCTCCCTCTCCCCATTTCCATCTCTCCCATACAGAGACAGAGAGAAGCCCCCTCCCTCCATCCCTCAGAAACGCCGACGAAGCCCTTCGTCCCTCAGAAACGCCGACAAACCCTCCCTATCCCCAAACGATGAAGCTCGACAGAGAAGCCTCTGATGGAAACCCGCAAGCCTACCCTAAATCTCAAGGGTTTCATTTTTCTGCTCTGCTCCGCTCCACTCTAATTAATCTCTCTTCTTCAACAACAGAAGAAGAAGAAGATGTCGCTTGGTCAAAGAACAGGTGACAAGAGCGAGTCTCACTACTGCGGAGTGGAGACGGAGTTCGAAGATGACGTTCCTCAACTTCTTTCTTTTAATATCTCTGATGGCGGTTTCGATTTCATTATTAGATGAGTAACAACCAGTCGAAGTGCACTTTGGATGAGTAACAACCAGTCGAAGTTCATAAAATTCTCCATCTACACTGTCGAGGTCAGTTTCTTCCTTCTGTTCTCACAACGTCTCTCTACTATGTCAAAGCTGCCTCGATAATCATCCTTGTTTAGCCTTGGCCTTGGTAGGGAAAATTAAAATGAGCTCCCGCAGATTTACTACTATGGGCACGATATTGTGGAATTGTTTAAGGCACATTGCGGTTCACTCATTTGACGCCTCTCATTGGAAATCCACAATTTCTTATGGAACGCAGTTATCGTTCATACGTTCTTGGTCAGACATCATGCATGAGTTCAGACAATATCCAATTTTGAAGTGTTGAAAGAGTTAGATTTACATAGTTGTGTCGTCTTTGTATATAACTGAGCAACTATCAATGTGTAGTTTCATTAACTTTTTTTTTCATTTGTTTCGAATGTTTAGCATCTGTCATAAACTGTGCATTTTACATGAATTTTGAATCATTCGAACCTGCTAAAAAGCATGCAAGGCATTTTGCAAGCCATATTCAGATTCAAATCAGGTTAAATTCAATATGCTCACCAGATTTACATCCAACATTCTTCACCCAATAGCTTCCTTAGCCCGCCCTCTGCGCAATATGGTTTTAGCAGTTATAAATGCAATTTATTGCAGAGACAATTACACATATCATGCCCTTTGAAAGGAGCTCCCAGAACCTTTGAACCAATGTGGCGATGATAGGAACTGACCTGTTATGGTTCTTTTATGCAGACTGGGAGCCTTTGCTACAACTCAATCACTCAAGAATCAAGCAGCAACTCAGAGTTATATTGTATAGAAGTGTTGTATTTGCAATGTCAGACAAGTAGTATTGATGTAAGCAAGGAAAAAGATTGTATTGTATTGAAAGAATATGTTTGTAACAACAATGTAATTAACAAGCAACTTCGAGAGTGCTAATGTCCAATGAGAGCTATTCGAAAAAGCTCCAGAACTCCTAGAAAGCAAAAGCTCTCTGTACAATCTTTTACAATGAATGAATGCCCTCTATTTCTGATCTAAGTTTATTTATAATAGAAACCTACTTGCATATAGTTACAACCAATTTCTTCCACTTGCAGACTATTCAACAATCACCCACGTGCTTATTCTTATTTGCTTCAGTTGCTAGCATTTGCACATTCAGCATCACAACATAGCATCTCAGCAATGCAGCACAACATCTCAGCAATACAACCAGCATCTTAGCATTCTCAGCAGCCCAACTCAAGCACTGTCAGCATTCTCAGCAGCTCACTCAAGCATTTGTTGATCCTTGCTTTGTTAATCCATACTTCCTGTGTGTATATGTATATTTGATAAGAGGTCTATCAGGCGATGTCAAGACACAACCATAGACCAATCTGTGGAAATATAGACACCTCGGCGCCACTGGCTAAATATGGTAGGAGGTTCAGTTGTTGATTGCAAACGCCTCTGGGTAAGTCAACATACCTGTAATTTCTGTATAAAATCCTTCAAAATTTTCTTTCTATTACTCAATAGCCAGAATGTGGGATGGGTTCAAAGATTGGGATTTTATTCACATCGACATATTAGAATTAGAGTGAAAAACAGGAACTAAATTTACAACGTGATAAAGCTGTAGCAGCTCTGACAAACAAACAGAAATGTAGGTGTGCTTACTAACCATTCACACAAAAATGAAAGAGAGACAAGTTGGTACAAGGCCATGAAGTCAAGTCAGATGAGATATGTGATTGGCTAATTAGCAACCAGCAAAAAACAAAACCCCACTGCATTCCACTTGAAAAATAAGATTGAAACCAACAAAATAAGAAGAATGTATGAAGGATGAAAGTGGAAGAGTTACCAGAGTAGCAAGAACGAAATCGAAACCGCCATCAGAGATATTAAAAGAAAGAAGTTGAGGAACGTCATCTTCGAACTCCGTCTCCACTCCGCAGTTGCGAGACTCGCTCTTGTCACCTGTTCTTTGACCAAGCGGCATCTTCTTCTTCTTCTTCTGTTGTTGAAGAAGAGAGATTAATTACAGCGGAGCGGAGCAGAGCAGAAAAATGAAACCCTTGAGATTTAGGGTAGGCTTTAGGGTTTGCATAAGAGGCTTCTCTGTCGAGCTTCGTCGTTTGGGGAGAGGGAGGGCTTGTCGGCGTTTCTGAGGGAGGGAGGGCTTCGTCGGCGTTTCTGAGAGAGGGAGGGAGGGGGTTTCTCTCTGTCTCTGTATGGGAGAGATGGAAATGGGGAGAGGGAGAGTTCCCTCTTTCTTTTTCCCCCAAATTTCGATTCCCTCCTTTTTTTTTTTTTTTTTTTTGAAACGAGGCAGGAGCACGTGCGAGGGAGCATCCTCGCTGTTTTCCTCGACAGTTAGACAAATTCAAACTGGATTTACTTTAAGATTACAATTTTCAGTGTCTGGTTTTCACCACTAGGATGACAATTTACTGACGTAATGCAGTTAGTCATTTCAGAGGTTACCTCTTCAAAAGCCAGATCCAAAGCAATTGAAAAGCCAGATCTGATCAGGAAATACAGTCATTTTGATTGAAGTACAGCCCAAATGGAAACCAGGAATTACATCCCATTGAACAAGGTTTTGAAACTAATTCACAAGCTCTGAGGGTATGACACTGGATGCATAAGGGAATAGAGAAATAGATGACACAAACTAGTATCTCTCAGAGCCAGATGAAAACTAATGGAATGGACCCAGCATATAGCCAAATGAAATGAGCCCTTAGGAATCTGATACATACCAACGCCAAATTGTCCCATCTTCACAGCAACCAAGGATTGTGCTGCAATACACAGAATAGAGAAACTACATTCAGTATTGCACCCTTACTCGACACATTTAGAGAGATATTAACTTACCTTCCATCAAAGGACAATGCTGTTTGCCTAAAGGAAGCTTTCAATTGTGCATGAGATAGCCAGAAAGAGAACGTTTGTTATAAGGCACGAAAATTTGTTGAAAGACCTTCACAATGACATGAACTCTGTACTGGCCCTCCGTGCAATTTAAATAGCATTGAGCACATTGCTTTCATTCACATATCACCAGTAACCTATATGTTTTCTGCCTGAACTTTTCTTAAGATCAGCTGGACTTACATGTTTGTACTGCTTATCCATTAACGTGATGGAAAAATTGCACCATGAGGGATCAGACTTAAATGACACACAAATGCAACTAAATTAAATAAGGTTAAAAAGAACAAAATGGAGCATACTTGGCTATGAGAACAAGTGGGATGGATTGGAGCTCCCAAATGTAAATCTTTCCTTTTTAGCTGCCTGAGAACAAAAGACAGTTAACAACCGGAAACTATGTGAGCATCGACTAGGTAGTTGAGCACCGATTCACCAACTTGAAGTTGACAGGAAGCACTTCATACACTCAATTAATGCAAAACCTAAACATCTACCCTTTCCTAATTTACAGAAGAGACCCAAGTTAAGGAATCTGGAACTGATATTGTGAACTTCCAGTTACTATCCATCCGTGGCAATAGCATTGACTGCTCAACTTTCTTTTGTTCGGATGGACCAAACTAATCAGTTGAGGGCTCAAAATTTCTAAGCCTACACTCCTTATTTTGGATGTTCATAGTCGGGTCCATTTTTTCCAGAGGAAAAGTTCATTCACAGTGAGAACTGGAAAATGAAAGTTTATTCACAGTGATAACTGGAAAACCAAGTGCTTCTGAAAGCAGTTGCTTCCGATATTACCTATTGCAGCCACATTATAGTCAAAATCACATGAGAACTTGATGAACCAATTATCACATTCTGGAACTGGGCACTTTTGAAGGATGCCTATTGAACCGTACATAGATATAGAATACAGAGGAACCGAGTTTCATGACACAGTTATCAAATGAAAAAGGCCATAATAATACTAAAATAAAACACAATTACTTAGCATACTACTTGACAATATAACATACCATTTTAATTAAATTAAGATGTACAACCCTAAGGATAAATACTGATGTTCTTCTCTGCTGTTGTCCAAAAAGAAAGTCGCTGACTTCCAGTTCCTCTTTAACAAACTCGAAACTCTCGAGCTGGAAATCCAAGGTCCTTTCTCAGGCAAGGAAGACGGTCATGATTAAAGTTGTCCTGAATTCGATCTATGTCTATACCATGCAAACTTTCCTTCTTCCTTGCTCTGTCACCACTAAACTGGAAACCTGGCCCGTGATTTCTGGTAGAATGGAGCGATGGACAGTAAAGTCAAGCATACGTGTACTTGGGATGGCATTATTCTACGTCGTCACCTTGGAGGACTCAATATCCAATCGGTTCGGAAAAAAAAACTGGCCTTACTGGCCAAAAACTTGTGGCAAACTATCTCCTCGCACCACAATCCTTACACTATCCAATTCAAAGCTCTCTATTTAAAAAAAAAAAAAAAAAAAAAAAAAAAAAAAAAAAAAAAAAACATTTTTCAACCATCCAAGCCCCCCACCATCGCCTCCTTTGCTTGGAAGGGGGAATTTGACCACTTTTTTGTGAACGAAATGCCACCTTCTTTGGCAAGTTCTCTCGAGCGAAAACATTGATATTTAGTGGGACTTTCGGGTCAAACCGAGACTCATACTTGCTGACTGTGTTTTTCATCATTTAACAACTAATTCTCCGACATATATCCCTGATCTCTAACTCTCTTCCTCTAGCCAAGGGCTTCAGTGGAACACAAATCTCTTATTGTCCTTATTTCCTGAACTATTGGCCAGAGACATTATGGACATCTCCATCAGACCATCCCAGTATCCTAACAAACTCATCTGGTTGTTTGACAAAAAAATACATTTTCTTTGTTAAGAGTGCTTCTCGGGCTTTTCGTAACGATTAGCTTGAAAGCTCCACCTCCAATCCATTCATAATTTGTAAGCCAAACTTTTCAGAGCTTTGTGGAAAGTCAAAGCCCCACTAGTGCCCTTCATCTTATCTGGAAAAGCAGTCAAGATATTCTCTCCACTGTGACCATTTGACTAGACTTCACATGACAGTTGACGACTGTTGCATTTTTTGCCAGAAGCATATGGAAGATGTCACTCACCTCTTCTTCCTTTGCCCGATCGTCGCTAAACTTTGGTACCTCTTCCCTTTGCCTATTGATTGGCTGAAGGCCAACTATGATCCTCCCTCCACTGCTAGATTTTTCACATTCATGTGGGACACAACCAAAGCCCATCCAATGGCTACTGAGGAGATGCTTTCTCAATTTACATCTATTCTCCTCGCTATCTAGCAGTCTCGCAACAACATGATTTGCAACAAAATAAAATTATGCATGAAAACTCTAGCTTCCTTTTCTCGCACTTGGAACTCCTAGCAACATCAATAGTTCAATAACAACCCCACCCAACCAAACCACTCCAGCTCAGTGAGCACTATTGCATCAAGGAATCTAATGACCATTTGCCACATCCTGGAAACTGTCTAAACCAATAATAGGTCGGCTCATTCCACGGAACGAGTATTTTCAATTCCTAATTTTTGTCCCCTTCCTGACGTCGAAACCATCTGCAACGAACTGATTCAGACTCAAGTTCAGTCAGCCAGACACTAAAGACTTAACACATGATCTTTTCAGCTTAAACAACTTCCATTTACGTTGGATCCAGATACGATTATTGTCACCTATGATGTCGATTTCTTTGACTCGTCAAAATAGGGAGCTATAGGGATTTATGTAGTGACGATCCTTGGTTCGGTTTTTGCTAGGATAGCATGTCTGATCTCAGGAAAAGTACTGAATAACACTATGGTGGAATGCTATGTGGCTGAGACAACTTTTTTGCTTATCTAAGTGAAACAGTAGCCGACAAGGCTTCTTTTGGGTGACTCCGGGACGCTACATACCATTTTACAGGAAGACCAGCTAAACCGTCTGATGACCATGGACTAGATGTGGCGTCCTCTTATCAGCAGTATTCAGCACCTCCTCACTATCCATAGTTCCTGGTTTTGTAATTTTATCCCTAGAAAACTCAATTTAGAGGCTCATTATTTAGCTGCAGAAACAAAACATCGTTATTCTAACCGATATTATTAACATATACTATATGCTTTGCTAAAAAAAATATTGAAGGCTCGCTCCGGGGACAAATGATCATTTATATTCATTCAATACTTAATAACAACTAAGCATCTCTCTAACGAAATTCTATTTTTCAACTATTAATCAAACATTTTTCAGGGACAATAGTTCATATTGTCATTATAGTTGGCCTATGTGCTCAAAATTTAGCAAAAAAAGATAGTTATTTCTTCTTCTTCTCAAATGTCAATTACCTCTTTTTGATGCCAATAACAGAATGGTACATGTTGCTCTTAGGGAAGGAAACATAAGGTGAGAATCTCCACAACCTACTATATACCTATCTCTTATGCCAATAACAGAATGGTCAATGTTGCTCTTAGGGAGGGAAATGGGAGGTAAGAATCTCTAGAGCCTACTGCATACTAGTATAGGAGACTTTTAGACTACATTTACCCTAAACTGATGTTGTCAATTCTGTAGTACTTTTATTCTTCAGTATTAAGAAGCCTTTGTAACAAAAACTGTTGTTTCTCAAATTTATGCCATTAAGAGGTACTGTAGAATTGCAATGGCAAATGACTCTTCTTATTTGATTTGGTTCAAATTTATAGACCAATTTAATCCTGCATTTTACTGATAAGCCACAATCATCTAACTGATTCTTGGCTGCAAATATAATCATGTATGTGGATTGATTCTTGGCTGCAGATATAATCATGTATGTGGACTGATTCTTGGCTGCAGATACAATCATGTATTTGGACTGATTCTAGGCTACAAATCATCTCCATGATTCTTGGCTGCAAATTATCTCCATGATTCTTATAATCATGTATATGGACTGATTCCTGACTGCAAACATAATCTTGTATATGGAAACAATCCTTGTAGATTTACCTGTATATAAATTTGTACTGCTCTGATTCAATAACATCATCACATTCATTCATACTTTCTCTTTATGTATCAAAGCAATTTAATGAAGAAACACCAAATGGAAGTTTGTGGCTTTTGTTACATAAACATGCATTGCAAGGATTAGAAGAAAAACAGTGAGATTTTTATAATGGTAATTTATGAGAAGCAATAATTTGATGGAGAATTTTTTAGGAGGGGTGACCAAGGCAATTGTGCCAAAAGCTAGCGGTTAGAGAGGGAGGGTTGGATGTGGTCGTCGTGAGGGCTAAGTGTCATGGTGAGGAAGATAGTTTGGTCACTGTAGTTGGCCACTCATAGAAATTTCATCTACTCGCCCTTGAACCAAGGATGCTCCCATAGTGAGATCCTTCACAAAATAAAATAAAAACTAGGGAAAATTCAATAGAGGTGTTATTGTGAGAACAAAATTGAGAAACAGACAAATTTTTATTTCTTCTTAATGTTAGGTGCACACAAAATATTATTTAGTTTGAAAATGGAATCACAAGATTTAAGAATAGCATATATTGTATGAGTGATAGGGACATTATTACCATTTTCAACCATGATATCTTCATTACCGCCATACTCAGAGTGAATAGAGAGGTTCTGCAGGTCTGAAGTAATATGTGAAAAGCTTCGGAATCAACTATCCAGCCCGACTGGTTGCCAGGAGTTTCATGAGTTGTGAAGTTGACTTGTGACCACTTGAAAGGTGCGGGACATGAGTGACATACTTTGGCAACATGACCAAGCTTATTACATAATTGACAGGCAACTCGAAGTTGATTCCCTTAAAGATAGGTTGCCAATTCTGATTTGACGGGAATCCTCGAGTGTGTGAGCTGTTAGAATGGTTTTGGTTTCCATAAGAGTTTTGTTGGAATTGATTACCGTTGTTCCTGTGATAGTCATTGTTGTTTCCTCCATAGTTTGGCTATTTTTAGAGGTATTGGAGTTGTTTCTGCCTTTCATTTTATGTTGTTTTTGTGAGTATTGAGCAGTGATGGAGGAGTCTTCTTTGATCGAGTCTGAGTGCTTGAGGCTGGATTCATCTAGAAGCTTTTCAACATATTCTTCAAAGGAGATGGGTGACCCTTTTGCATGTAAGGCAGCTTTGAGTTCTTTGTAGTCATTGGTGAGATCATTAAGCATATGAACTACGATTGCTCCATCACTCAATTCATGCCCAATCATAGTAAGATCATCAATAATAGTTTTAATTGATTGCATAAATTCATAAATACTTTTTCCTTCTTGACTAAACCTTGCTGAGAGAGTCGATGAGACCAACCATCTGAGTATCAGAGTTGTTGGCGTAGGTAGTTTTGTGTTTGTTCCAAGCCTCATCGACATTTTTGCAGCGAGATACAAGCAGCCCAGCTGGTCCAGTGAAGATTGTTTGAATGGAAAGGATCAATAGTCGATCTTGATGAATCCATGTTTTGTATGTTGGATCGTCGGATGGTGGGAAAATATGAGTTCCATCCACAAATCCCATGAGATCATACCCAAGGAGAATGTTTGTCATCTGTGAGCTCCATATTGAGTAGTTTCCACCTTTGGTCAGTATTTGGGGGATAAGAGTAGTTGTGTTGATTGAGACCACTTGAGCAGGGGAAGGTGTCAAAGAGGGATTTGCACTGTTAGGCATAACCATGCCTTCGTTTGATTGAGACATGGCCAGAAATTAAAAACAAGAGGAAAAAGAATCTTAAGGCTCTGATACCATAAAGAGAGAGTATGAATGAATGTGTTGATGCAAAGCCTGTCTCTACTCCTTTTGCTCCCTCTAAAGTTCTCATGCTATCTAATGGTTCCCCACCTACTGATGCCACCTTATATAGCCAAGCTTTTGGGTCCTAACAATCTCTCCCTGACATGTCCGAATGTTTTTTTGCCATCAATAAGTTGTCTCGGTTCATGAACTGTCCTTCAACACTTCATTGGTCGTTGTTAAGCTTCCACTCCTTTATCTTGTTGGGACTCTTAATTATGGGTTAATGCTTTGCAAGAGCTCTTGTCGGACCCTTCATGCCTTTGCAGATGCTAATTGGGCAGGTGATCCTAACGATCGAGCTTCAACATCTGCCTACGTCATTTTCCTTGATGCTAATCCCATATCTTGGAGCTCTAAAAAGCAAAAGATTGTTGTTCGATATTTCACTGAGATCGAGTACCGAGCCATTGCCTCTACTGCATCTGAAGTCAATTGGATAGTAAATCTCCTTCAGGAGCTCCGAGTACCTATTTTTCCTATTCCAATCATCTATTATGACAATGTGAGTGCTACATATGTTTGTGCCAAACCAGTGTTTCATTTTTGTATGAAACACATCGCCATTGACTTTCACTTTGTTCGGGATCAAGTTGTTCAAGATCGCCTTCACGTTTCTCATGTTCACACTTTGTTGATTCCCTTACCAATTCGTTGATTCCCTTACCATGTCGCTGCCTCGCCTTCACTTTCTCACACATCAGTCAAAAATTGGTGTCCTCAACGGCTAGTCAATCTTGCGGAGGCATGATAAGCCACAATCATCTCACTGATTCTTGGCTGCAAATATAATCATGTATGTGGATTGATTCTTAGTTGCAGATGTAATCATGTATGTAGGCCGATTCTTGCCTGCAGATACAATCATGTATTTGGACTGATTCTTGGCTACAAATCACCTCCATGATTCTTGGTTGCAAATCATCTCCATGATTCTTATAATCATGTATGTGGACTGATTCCTGGCTACAAACATAATCTTGTGTATGGAAACAATCCTTATTTTTGTAGATTTACGTGTATATAAACATGTACTATTCTAATTCAATAACATCATCACATTCACTCATACTCTACCTTTCTTTATACCATAAAACGAACTGGGTCACATTGGAACATTTTGACAAAGTATTAACCTTGGCAATATGACTCGTACTATTGCCCAATAATCTTCAACATAAAATTAGAGTTTCATATTGAAACCTTCATATTGTTCTTTCTATCTTTGGCACCATCTTATCTCGAAACCAACTAAATCAATGATCCCGATGAGTAACTCCTCCTCAATATATAAAAAATGTTTTAAAGACTTAGGTCCTCAAAACTTACAAGCCAAAATTTTAAAAATAAGCGCTAGCACAAATATTTTTGTCACACTTGGATTACAATTAGACCAAATGAAGAGAAAGGGATTCTATTAAGAGAAGAAAAGTATCATAGAACCTCTCAAGTTTTTCACAGAACAGGATCTTTGGAGCACTAATGTCTTTACATACTGAGCTCTTTCATTTCTTCCCTATTTTAAAAACAGTGTTGTAGCAGAATTTCAAAGGGGACCACAGACATGTGGTTTCCCATGAGACACTTAACTAACAAACTAAAAATTACAATAATACCCTTATCTATTTGAATTTGAATTTGAATTTGAATTAAAATCTTCTCCTTCACACCATTATTTCATTGTAGTGTGTCTTTTTCTCCAATCGTGACAATACCTACCCCTTCAGCAAATCCTTATCCTAAAGGATTGAAATGAAGTGGTGATCTGCGACCAATCTTCACACATGACCTATTGGGGTGTTGAGTTGGATTAGTGAATTAAAACTTGGGTTACAACTCAGTTGTGTCTGGGTATCATCCGTCGAGCTAAAATAGCAAGGGGTTAAGCTCTAATTCTTCCCCGATTATCTACCACAGGTAAGTGGGGACCAGGGACAATGGCATTACCAAGTTTTTTCTTCAATTGGGATAAAGGAAAAATAAGGTGGATTTTTATTGAGGGGATAATTGTAAGCGATAAGCAACATGGCCTATACATTCCAGCACCTGGAAGGTACCATAAAACTGAGCTGACAGCTTGAGATTTCTGCATAAATTCACTGAAGTATGTTGATAAGGATGAAGTTTTAGGTACACTCAATCCCCTGTATTAAAGACCCTGTTAGAATGATGCTTATCAGCATATGTTTTCATTTTCTCTTGCGCCTTATGGAGTTTTTCCTTCATTAGTTGAAGCATCTGATCTCTATCTATGAGGTATTTCTGAACATCAGAGATAGTGATTGAAGTGATGGGTGGCAAGGCTAGAAGAGGGGGTAAGTATCCATAGAGGGCTTGAAAGGGAGTAGTTTGAAATGTTGTGTTGAACCAGTATTCAGCCAGGTATAGCTAATTGGACCAGTGATTAGGAACATCTCCTGTCATACACTGCAAGTAAGTCTCAAGGTAGGCACTTTTCCTCCCTGTTTGACCATCTGACTGAGGATGATAGGTTGTACTTAGGGACAATTTAGTACCCAATGTTGTGAAAAGGTCTTGCCAAAAGGCACTAATAAAGATCTTATCTCTATCAGATACAATGGAGGTAGGCAAGCCATGGAGTTTATATACATTTTGTAGGAAAACTTCATCAACCATGGAAGCAGTGAAGGGATAAGGTCATGAAGTGGCGGAATTTAGGAAGGTGATCTACCATCACTAGTATCACAATCTTGTGGTGGGAGGGGGTAATCCTTCTATAATATCCATAGAAATATGCTGCCAAGCATGGTCATGGACATGTAAAGGCTGAAGAAGGTCACCACATGTAGTTTTGTCATGTATCACAACAAGTCACAAACATGGACTTCATCCCCTGCCAGTAAAAATGTTGTTTCAGTTTATGGTAAGTGGTTGTTATACCTAAATGTGCCCCTATAGAGTTGTGTAGTGCTGACAAAATTTGACTTTTGAGTGGTCCATGGGAGTCAATGTAGATGCAATGGTGGTGTTTTAGTAAGCCTTTGGAGAAGGAGTAGGGAGGTGTTGCCTCGGAGTCAATAAGCAATTTTTGTATTAGTGTCTGAGCATGGGAATCTTACCTGTAACTTGAAGTTACCTCCTGTAGCCACTGTGGGGTGATGGTGGAGATAGCTAAGCATTGAGAATCAGAATAATCATGTCTAGAAAGAGCATCCGCAACGTTGTTCTCAACCCCTTATTGTAGTAAATCTCATAATCAAATCCTAAGAATTTGGAAAGCCATCTTTGTTGTAAAACTGTTGGCATTTTCTAAGATAGGAAATATTTAATGATTTGGTGGTTTGTATATATACAGAACTTTGATCCAAAGAGGTAAGGTCTCATTTGTGAATGGCCACGACAATTGCTAACAGTTCCTTCTCATAACAATGTAATAAATAATGTTGACAATGGTGAAGTGCTCGCGCTAATGCATAGAACTCCAAATCATATGTCGAGTACTTTTCTTTGCATCTGTAAGCTTCTCGCTGAAAAATGCGACTGGTCTCTTTGACTAAGAACAACGCCAATTCCAACATGGAATGCATCACATTCTACCACAAATAACTTCTCAAAGTCTGGGAGCACAAGCACCGGAGCTGTAGACATGAAAAGTGGAATCTGTTGGAATGCCTTATTTGCTGATTTGACCAAACAAAGTCCTCCCCTTTCATGCACTCCGTGATTGGACTCATGATTGCACTAAAATTCCGAATGAAGCTGCTGATAAAACGAAGCCAACCCATGAAAACTCCGTACATCCCCTTTTCATTTTGGCACTGGCCATTCCATAATAGCCCTTACTTTCTCGGGATCCGGCTCTAAACCTTCTGCTGAAACAATATAGCCCAAAAATACAACTTTGTCGCGCATGAAAGAGCACTTTTTTAGATTTAAATAAAGTAAAGTTTTTCTGTTTGAAGAAGTTCAAGAACTTGGCGTAGGTGCCTCAAGTGCTCTTCCTTAGCAGCCTAACCCAAAGAGGGATTTTCTGTTGTTCCTCTTTCAGCAGTGTCATATCCTGATGCCATCTTTTGAGGACCAAAGGACGGTTGGCCATGTGCCAGGGGGCACGGTCTAGGACGGCACTCAGGTCATCCTCACTACTAAACTTGAAGAAGAAAAAGCCACTCTCAGTAGAAAGCACTTCCTCCAGTCCCATATTGCCCCAAATCTTGTGGGCAATACTGTGGACTGCCTGGTAGTGTAGACGTTGACCCACAAACTGGCCTACTAACGTATTTCCCCACAACACACAACCCTCCGCCACAACATCTTTAGGGGGTTTCACCATCAGTCTACCATTCTCAAAACACGGCTGGAATAAATCCAGATCAACAGGGGGAGAAGGAATACCTGTCTTAGAGTTAGCTGCCGATTGAGGACGAACGGAATTTCTGACCGCACCAGCGTATGATTTCCTCACTCCTTGCTGACCACCAGATTGAATATGACTGTAGGAACCTTGGGCCAGACAAGCATGAGTTGGGTTGGCATACTGAGCCTCAGAAGGATTAACTGCCCCGAACTGGTTGTTATTGCTTCCTTTTAAGGGGGAGCCCATTCCTGGACGAACTTGCTCCAACAAATTGGGTCCACTGAATGTCTACGTATAAGCTTTGTCAAAAAATAAGTCAGGCCAAACAAGCTCTAAAGAGGTGGAATAAGGAGCACTTCGGATTGATACAGCAAAAGATCCAAGCTCTCACTGCAAAAATAGATCGCATTCAGCAAGATGAAAGCACAGAGGCGAATCTTATCAGGGAGATGACTATGCGAAAAGCCTTACAAGAGGAGCTCAAACGGGAAGAATTGTTGTGGAAGCACAAATCTAGAGTCACATGGCTTACTACAAAGGACTTAAACACAAAGTTCTTCCACCTATCCACTATCATCCGAAGAAGGCGCAATGCAATTGAATTCCTCACTCAAAACGGCAGAGGGTGTGTGGCTTGGGGAAAGAAGGGAGATTGGTGATCACTTCCTGAATGTCTTCAAGTCTCTCTATAGATCCTCCTTCAAAAATTTTCCTCGAGACCTTGAGGGGCTCATTACGCCAGTTATATCAATAAAACTTTGCCCTTTGCCAAGTTCCTGATGAAGCCGAAGTTCTTGCAGCTTTTAAGAGCATGGGATCCTATAAGGCACCCGGCCCGGATGGTATGACGGCACTCTTCTTTAAACATTATTGGAGCATAGCGAAAGAAGATGTTGTTTCGTCAGTTCGGTCCTTTTTCTTTTTCCTCAGAGGTTTTATGCTCAAGAGGCTCAACCATACATCACTCTGATACCGAAGAAGGAGAACCCTTACATGGTGAACCAGTTTCGCCCAATAAGTCTTTGCAATGTGGTGTATAAGATAATATCCAAGATTCTTGCGGCGAGATTAAAGCCCCTTTTGCATAAACTCATCTACCCGTTGCAAGCAGCCTTTGTTCCCAATCGTACCATCCAGGAAAATGATATCCTTGTGCATGAAATTTTTCATACCATGAAAGAGAAGCAAGGCAGGGGTGGACTAATGGCAATTAAGATAGATATGGAGAAAGCTTATGACAAAATGTCATGTCCTCGCCCTAACGGGCGAGCGTATTTCATAACCCTTTACTTTATCCTGAGAGTGATGGAATGTTTTGGTTTTAGTCCTCAATGGATCCAATGGATATCTCAGTGCATGTCGACAGTATCCTATTCCATTATGTTGAATGGAAGTCCCTATGGGTTCTTCGTTCCATCTAGAGGACTGAGACAGGGTGACCCGTTGTCACCCTTCCTGTTCATTATTGGCATGGAGGTGCTAACACGCATAATAATGAGGGAATAAAATAGGGGTTCCATTCATTGAGTCAAAATTTGCAGAAATGCTCCCCCGGTTTCTCACTTGCTTTTCGCAGATGATCTGATTATCTTCAGCAGGGCAAATAAGTTTGAGGCTACTACAATTCGATCTTGTTTGCAGAAATTCTCTGCTTGGTCGGAACAACCTATTAATGAAGCAAAATTGGCAGTCCATTTTAGCAGGAATTTTCGGGGTTGGCTCGTGATGAGGTATGTGCCACTTTAAACATCCATCACTCCTTTAATCAGAACTCCCATTTGGGACTTCCCATCTTCATCCATCGTTCTAAAAGACTGGCTTTCAATGACATTAAAGAGAGGGTCCTCCAAAAATTGAGGGGTGGAACGCAAAACTTAAAGATAGATTCAAACTGTTGGTGTGGAGGATAGCTTGGGAGGCCCTTCCAGTTCGATCCAGGGTAAGTGCCTTCATGAGACAAACGGACGACTATGCTACACTGTGCCCCCTTTGTCAAGGAGAAATGGAAAGAATGGTCCATATCTTTCTCAGCTGTCCTCTTATTGGCAGTGGGATGGGGCAAGGAGTTATGACTATCATTCATTTCCTTCCCTGCACTGGTAGCTCTTTTTTTTAGGGCTAGAATCCCTTTCCTCGCGAGTTTGCTTGTTGGATTGCTATCTAAGTAGCTAGTAAGCAGCTATGCTACAACACTATTAGAGGCTCAAGACACTAGTTAGTTCAGTTTGAGCAGTCTCCTAGTAGCTTCCTCTGTTCTTATCATCTGTCCAGATGCAGACTCTAACTGCAACTTCTTCCTATTTCTTCTTCTGCACCTTCTCTCTCTGTTTATAGGAAGCAAGTGTTGAAGAGGGCTTCCATGTAACTAAGAAATGAGCAGACGATAGTCAAAGACATCAGTATCCACATTAACATCTTCTTCTCGTATCGTAGGGTGTTCTCAAATGGCGAAACATGTTCTCAAACCTAGCACTTAACTCCCACCCGCATAGCCTTAACTGCCATTGCACTGTATCGTGAAACAATAAAAATAACATGATTCCTTATTAAGTCTCGGGTCCGTTCCTTAAACAAAAGGGACCAAGAAGCTTTATTGATGTCATGTAGTACCATTGGTAGCTAAATTGTTGTATTCTCGGCCGACATTGATAGATTTATTAATTCTTTCATTTTTCCCGAACGATCTCGAAGCTCAATTGATTAATTCCCCGGGACTCGTCCTACGGCCTCAGCATCGACTATGGCTACATCAATTTATGGATTCATTCCTGGGGACCCATAAGCTAACTTGCTTGCTTTCCGGGGTCTTTGCTTTCCCTAAACATCGGAGAGGGGGACCTAGCAGCTACATTCTTTACTTTCTTCCCGCTAAGGTCTTTTTAATGAAATCTAGGGGCAAGAGCTGTTACGCTATTGCTTGATTGACTTAATTCCTGGTGTTTTATTGCAAGAAACGAGGAGGAAAGAAGAAGCTTGACTCGACCGATTCAGGAAAAGAAAGTAACCAGTGAAGCTTTTAGGAAAGGCGCGGGGCCGCTAGCTACTCAATTGATTGCTTTCGAGCCGGGGGATATCAACAGAACAGGGGAGAGGAGAGCGAAAAGCAGGCAAAGAGGTCAGCGCAAGTAAGATTGAAGCTGTTAAGGCGCGGGTGGTGTTCTCAAAGTAAAACTTCCCTTAACTCATTCCCCAGCCCCTCCCGCATAGCAATTCAATGGTGAGCGAGCCTAGTGGTTCACTTAACAGAAGCACTAGGTGAGCGGGTGCGGGACGAAAGAGATAGATTTTTTTTATTCATTCCCCCGCACCGCTATGGATGGATTTTATGTAGTACCTTATTACCTCAATAAGAATAAGCTATCAATTGCTTTCCTTTAGTACAGCTATAGGACTTCCTTCTCGACTGACTTCCTCTATTAGATAGGATAGGGAAGGAACAACCGATTCCCCGAAACAAGATGTTATTTACTAAGATCGGTTGCTACCCCGAAAAGTGCTATTTCCCTCAGGGGGTGGGCTAAGCCAACAGGCATGAAGGGCGGTGGGCCCCTCCATGTACATGTACTTGTGTTGTAAAGCGTAAAAAATAGACGCAAATCAAACCATTATGTGCCTTCGGAGTCTAAGGGTTTTTACTCATTTAGCAGCACCTTAAGATAACATAGCCTTAAAGTGAATGACAAGGTTAAAATGAGGAAAGGCTTACGGTTGATACCTAGGCACCCAGAGACTATGAAGGGTGTGGCAAGCGATGACATGCTTCGGGGAGTTGAAAATAAGCTTAGATTCAAAGATTCTCAAATAGGTCAACCTTTCGAAGTGCTGTTGAATCCATGGGCAGGAAAAAGTCAACCTGTGAACTGAAACATTTTAGTAGCCAAATGAAAATAAAGAAAAAGCGATTCTCGGAAGCAGCCTATATCGTAAAGACGGGGTTGTGAAAGAGCTATACAAGTGTCGTGATGCTAGGCGAAGCAGTGGGGTACTGTACCCTAGATGGCGAGAGTCCAATAGCCGAAAGCATCACTAGCTTATGCTCTGAACCGAGTAGCATGGGGCAAGTGGAATCCCGTGTGAATCAACAAAGACCACCTTGCAAGGCTAAAGAATATTGGCTGACCGATAACGAGGTAACACCATGACGGAAAGGTTATAAACCCATCCCCCCATCTGGGATTTAAATAGAACATGAAACTGTAAGCTCCCCTGCAGTGGGAGAAGCCTTGAGCTCTGGCGGCATGCTTGTTGAAGAATGAGTTGGCGACTCATAGGCAGTGGCTTGGTTAAAAACGAGTCTTCAAAGGGAAATTGTCACTGCTTATGGACCCAAACTTGGATGATCTATCCATGACCAGGATGAAGCTTGGGTGAAACTAACTAGAAGTCTTAATCGACTGATGTTGAAGAACCTGCAAAGAGGTTGTGGTTAGGGGTGAAATGCCACTCGAACCCAGAGCTAGTTGGTTCTCTCCAGAATGCATTGAGGCCATGCAGTTGGCTGTAAGTCTAGGGGTAAAACACTGTTTCGGTGCATGCAGCGAGAGCGATACCAAATCGAGGAAAATTCTGAATGCTAGATATGACCCCAACATGGGTCAAGGTTGGCCACTGAGACGATGAAGGATAGGAGGGTTGTCAAGAAGTTTTTGTCTTGTCTTTGTCGAAGCAGAGGCGAATATGAAAGGAACAGATAGAAGCTCTACGACTAACAAGCCAACCCCGCAAGAACCTACTCCTAAAAAAAAAAACTGAGAACTTTTAGGCACGTCATGCTTTGGTTACGACTTTAATTAAAAATGGTGATATGTGTTCCTTTGAAAAGGAGAAATTTCGAGACTTGCTAGGGTTTGTAGATCTGCTCGATCTTGCTAGGGTAGCCACAGATTATTTCTGTATGCAATTATATTCTGAAATGAGACAACAAGATCTTAATCTTTTCCCCTATCCTTTTTAGTAGGAAGCTTGCTGGGTAAAACTGGCACCCCAAAACCTTTATTGAATAAAAAACCAAGAAGCAATTACAACCTTACATAGACAGACTTTCCCAGTCGCCTCTTGTCATTAGCTTTTAAAATATGCCTTCCTTTGCTTCACTGAAAAAAAAGAGAAGTTGAGGTTTTATGATCAACCAACCCGAGCTTCTTTCCCGGCAGGTTGTCACTCTGCTTCTCCGCTGCCAAGGCAAGATCTTGTTTTTTTGCCTATGTCCAAGGAATTCTTTCCATTGTTCATTGATTGATCGAAATCCGAAAGCTAAAAAATAGGAAGAGGTAAGGGGAAAACAATTCTAAGTACCGGTTTAGTTGAAGGTTCTCGTGTATCATCAAGTGTAGATTGGGTGCCATATCCCATTTTCGTTTATTGCCTATATCAAGATCTAGAGTAAGGGGACGGGGTTGATTCGAAACCTACTGATCCACTGAAGAGCCAGTTGTAGTTGATCCAACCGAGGTTGTAGTTAAGGCATTTTCCGTTGATCCAGTCACAATGGAAAAATTCACTAGGTAAGGGCTTCCTACGGGGAAAGGCTAGCGTAAAGCTAGGGGAAATCGAGGGCCTAGGCGTAAATGTAAAATAGGGGATGTAACAAGACTCTGATGGGTGCATTCCTTTCGACGTTGAAAGAGCCTGCATGGGAAGATGGGCAGAGGTAAGGTTTTTGGTCAGGATTGGACCTTACCATTCAGGCAAAGGCCGCGAAAGCAACAAAGCCAAGAACTTTGGCAAAGGTCTCACCCGCTGTAAAGCCAGTCTACCACGCAGAGGCAAGAATGAAAGCCGCAGTTCTAAGGGATGAGCTTGAAACTGTTGAACGTCAACCAGGTTTTGGAACCATGCGTTCCATAATCTCGTCACCATCATCAGGATAGAAAGTCCGGAGACCGTCCATTTCTTTTTCATTAAAGTATCCAGGCTTAACCCTATCTAAGATGAAGGCCCTCGCCGCACCTAGCTGCTCCGAAGTTAGAATCCCTAAATCTGGAAATGTTAACCAAAGAGCAACTGGCAAAGGGAATACTCCCGACAGAGCGTGCATACAAAGAAAGTTCCGTAACCACCGCCTTGAGTTTGGGCGATGGGGAGCACCACAGACACACGATAAGACCCGCCTCTGAAACGTATAGTCAAAGACAGGGACATAGTACCAGTGACATCCTTTTTCTTTGAAAAATAAAAGGAGAAGCTACAGAATACACAAGAGATCATAGCTTACGTGCTAACACCGGATATAAGTCCGTCGTAACTCTATTACACTAAAATCTCTTACCTTGAGAGAAACAAGCCTTTTTCACAACTTCTACTTGTTTAGCACTCAATTCCTACCCAACGAATTTTGAGTGAATCAATGCTTAATGAAGCGAGAACCCCTCTCTCTGATATGCCTAATAGTCTCGGAACTTCACTTTCTAAACCTGAGACAACAACTTGTGCCAGCTAAGCCTTTATCTTCATTTGAGTCAATAAAACACAATACTTAAAAGAAGGTGCAAACCGACTCCATGCTTCAATTTATGCTTTTAGTGAATTAAAGGGGCAACAAATGCTCTAAGTCTAGATTGGACATTGAAAGTAAAACGGTAAAGATAAGTTTGATGAAGAAAGACATCAGCATGATTCGCAGGTGAAGTTTTCTCCACAGGGAGAAATATCAAAGGTGTATTTAAGGAGGACACCTTTTATAGATGGGCCCACTACTTTCATATCTGGAAAAAGATCAGGACAGGGTACCCAGCTTGATATGATTATGAAGCATTTGTCAAGGCCTTGTAGACCATGAAACAAACCTTACAGGGAGTGAGCTATGAAGAAAGTGAGCGAGCCCCATCAATCGATGTAGTTGTGAGTGTTCGGTGGCTAGGAAAATGCTTAAAGGATTATTCTTTGAATGATAATTTGACCACATTCGAGCGAGTGAGCCTTTTGTAGGGGGGAGGAAATGAAGGCCGATCTAGGGAAGGTACACTGTGTGAGGTGGGTAGCTTTGTCTGACTGGGTATGGACCCGACTAGCGACCGTGAAACGGTGCTCCTTTTTTTTAGGGCTTCCAAGGTACAGGCTCAGAGCCCTGGAGAACAAGACCGTAGTCTATTTATATGGCTTGCTCTTCAAAAAAAATATGTTTATTCTTCTCTGTTTCCCAAGGGTATGATTCCCTTGTTCAAAAGTGGTAACGATTCTCTGTTAGGTTTGCTTTATTCTCTCTTATCTTTTAAGTGGTTGGTCACTTATCTAAGTTAACAGTTGATCACAACTATATATTTTTAATATAAATAACACGGAACACCCATTTTTTAATAAGGGTTATTTCCCATTTGGCCCCGTTAGTTTATAGTTATTCATATTTGACCCCTATTTGTTTTTGTATTCTAGTATAACACCCATAACTGTGTGATCAACCAAACACGTTGACTAACAAATTCCATCTATTGTTTTTGAAAGGACAAACTTACCCACCTTAATTTCCAAACTAAATGAATTTTTTTTAAACATCAATCACCCACCTCACAAACCCTCAAAGGGATAAATTTTTCACCATTGGTATTGATCAAAGTCTCAACTTTTTCAACTTTTTCACTTTTTAATCTGCATGATATGTTTCTTGCAATTTCTGATAACTTGATCTTAGCAAGCTCATTAACCAATTTGGCATTGACAATTGCCATCCGTCGACACTTTTTCCTTTCTCTTTTCAAGGTGAAATGGAGGTGAAGTTGAGATGAAACAAAGATTAAATGAGAGAGAAATAGAAACACAAGACGTGTTGCCTAATCAGTCCTTGAGATTAAATAGAGAGACAAGCACCATGAAATTATTTGATTTGTTCAAGCCATTGCAATTATCTCACATCTATATTAGAATTCAAAGTGGTGTTTTACTATTCATTGTTGACTGGGACAAAGTAAATTAAAAGGATTAGAGATTAAAAAAGAAACAGTGGGTAGATTTTTGAGAATAATAAAAAAAAATTGTTGGGTTTTGAAAATTACGTAAAATTTGTCCTTTTAAAAAATTTAGATAAAATTTGTTAGCCAACATGGTTGAACACAAGGTCATGGGTGTTAGACTGGAATACAAAAACTAATGGAGGCCAAAGAGGAATAGTTGTAAACTAATGGGGGGCCCAATGAACAATAACCCTTTTAATTAAAAATGTGTTGTACAACCAAGTCCTAACTTTGGCATATTCAAACCAAATATTATCTAACACGTCATTCATAAGTGTTGGTTCGAGTCCAGCTCGTGAGTTGGCCTAAGGAAAAAATAAGAAGATCTTGAGTTTCATTCCCACCATCTTCGTGTTGTCTTCCATTTGAATGGTGTACTCTTTGTTGCTTATTCAAAAGGTTGATTATTTAAAACTCGTTTTTCTCATAAGTAAGCAAGCGTGAACGAAATTTTTGGAAAAGTAAGCGTGAACGATTTTTGGAACTCATTCCAGAACTCTACGGAGCTCATTTGCCATTCCTTGTAATATGACTAGTTTCCTAATGAGACCATTTATTCCCACCTACAGGCATTTTTGCCACACATCATCATCAGCACTAGAAATAAGGGCTACAGGAACTGTCCAACTCCGGCTACAAAATTTTCTGATTCTTAGTGCAAGCAACTTGATATCCATCCATCTTGGGCATGTGGAAGTCCAAAATAAGGATTTGGAAAGAGGTTCCCGCAGGTCCCAGAGCACTCAGACATTCCAACCCGGACGAAAATAGCAGAGACCCAACTTTTCAAGTAGCTTACGGGTAACAAGCCTGTTAACACTGTCGTCATCAGCTAATAGAACTTGAATGCCTCTAAGAAGAGAGTTGGGGCGCGGGTCTTCTGATGATCCTTCCGGGTTCAATGAAGCTAGCACCAATTGATGATTGGAGTTGAAACTTCAGAATTAGGGTCATGCTTTGCATAAGGCCTTGAGAATTCGGGACAACCTAAATATTCCTTGCATCATCTGCACAAGCTTTTTGCACATGCTGAAGCTTAGGCCACCCTCAATTCCTTCACGGTTGTGTTTCCTACTAGCAAGCTGTAATGAAGAAATCACGCCTCCAATCGGAAAATCACCAATGTAAATCAAAATTGAAAAATTTAGATAAATACACCCATCAGATGAACTGGGTCCCCAAATCGCCCATTTGATCGTCCCTTCACTTTCACCCACTAAGGAAGTTCGGAAAGTCACATACCCTACCCTGCTTGATCCCGCCCATTCAACAAATTCCCAACAACATGTAGTATGACCTGAAAAAGATTCTCTCATCACCCGTCAATCGATCGGGCAGTTCATTCCCAACTTCAATAAAAAAAAAAAACAAAATCCGCTAGAAACACATAAGCATTTTCTAAGACAAGTTGTTTCTCTTATCATGGAATGAAGTCGAAAGGATCTCATCTATAATGGAAACCTCCCTATATCCTTCATACAAATTTCCATTACATCATTTATCACAGTCAAGAGGACACTGCTTGTCTTCACCATTATATCCATGACGATTTGTTGTTTACTACCATAACTTTCTTGTTGTATTATTGAAAAAAATCATGATATCGAATGCATTGGCCGTCTCATTACCTTTTTAAATGTGTTCCTTGCCTGACTCGCCATCAAAGCATTTTTCTAAGCCCTTTGCAATGCTCGGTTCTGTTTTAACAGCTTGCTTCTCTCTCATCAACTGAGACTCTTCCAATACTGCAACATGAGATAAAGTTAAGGCCACCTGATCAGCAACAACCTTGACAATCTCAAATTCATGTATCGATCTTAAAAGTCTACACTCTTTTTGGGCATTTTGGCCCAAATGTTCTTGTTTTTTATAAGATTAAGTCATGACTCAGTTGACCAGACAGAGTTGGTGTCAACTGTGCAGAGGTGCCAAAGATATTTGAGGGTAGCAGCTTTGTTCCAAGAATCAACATCCTTGATTCCTAGTCCACCTTCCCTTTTCGGAAGACAAACATTTTCCCAGGCTACCTTGGCTCCTCTGTAGCTCAACTCACTACTTTTCCAAAGGAAAGCTCTGAAGATCTATGCAACTTTCTTAGTCACACCATTGCGAATGATGAATAAGGAGGACCAGCAACAACAAAAAAAATGGATGGACTTTACTAGTTGCACTCTACCAGCATAGGATAGAGCTCGAAAATCAAATTTGGGGCTCATTCAATTATTTTCTCAACCAAGGCATTCTAGTCGGCTTTTTTAAGCCTAGTAGAAACTAGGGGAACCCTATAATGAACAGGGAGAGAACCTTCAAATAATACTGATCATCTGAAGCTTGACATTTCTAGCAACACTCCAGGTGAATAGGTAACTATTATCTGGGTTGGGGGTAAGTCCAGACATAGCCTTGAAAAGAGAAAGGCATTTTGCTACAATAGAAACAACGGCACCCCCCAACCCCGAGCTATAAGGTGAGTTTCCAAGTTGGGGAGTACTAGTCCCAAGTCTTTCCTTTCCTGTATGGAAGGAAGTCTACCTCATGGTTGTCTGGTTAACCATGCTACCTATTCAAAGATGAATTAATTGCCTTTGGTTTCTTCTAATGGCATGCATGTGCCTTCTCTATCCTAGCTTTCTGAGGTACCTCTTCATCTAGTATCAGACGATTATATGGATTTCTTCTCGATGCAAAAAAGGGGCATATCCCTAGAACTTTTTCTCATGAACTAGGGTCAAGTAAATAGATGGATTGCCCTTTCTTGTCCTTTATCCATTCCTTGCATATTAGCTATTCTGTCCTTGAAGAACTGGTTAAAGAGCTATGGCAAGCACAACTTCAACTTGGGCTTTGACAAGACTTGGCTATGTGGAGTAGCCTCACTCACTCTTTGGCTCACTCCTGGTTTTCTTTTGTAGCAAACTCTTCAAGTTGTTGGGCAATAGTTGCAAAGCCCTTTCCTTTCTGTCAAGTACTACCAAAGCTTGTTAGTTGTATCTTCGTACCATGCTTTAACTCTAGCTTATGCATTTCGCTAGGTTCCACCAAATAATGAAGGGAGCCATTTTCAGATCCTCCAAATGCAAAGCCAGCAATAGAGATTGTGGTTCTATACACGGATTTAGTACACTACCTCGATCAGAATCAATTCCAACAAAGCTATAGCCGGTTGTCAGGTTCGTAGCCTTTATAACGAGCACCTGGTCTAGTGGCATACCTTTTGAGTTACATATACTGCTCCAGATGGCAGTGGACTCGTCGATCAACCAGTGAAGAGAATAGAAGCATAGGTATAGGCAAAGGTGGGAGGGATGAGAGAGCAAGCTGGCGTGGGGGCTTTGGCAATAACATCCGAGCAAAGCAAGCCCTTTTTTTATTAACTACGAATCAAATTATATATCTATATCTCTATTTTTGAAAGCTTCCCCGGAATAAGGAACTTCTTCCCGATCTGCCGCTTTAGCATTTTTCGTTTAAAAAGCCATTTCTACTCATTTTTAACAGTGCTTAGCTTAGGTCGACTAACCGGACCCCGGCGAGATAGCTTTCTTAAGGATTGGCTGTCCTACTTACCATGCTTTCCATGCCATGTGCTTCCTCCAATACAGGAACTGGGGCTGCCCTATATAGTAAAGCACGTTCCTCAACAAGCTAATGTTGAGAAGTGGAGGCAGTCTCTGTCTGTTAAAAGAATTCGAGATCTCGGGGTCGGGTCGAAGAAGTAACAATAGTTGAAGTCAAAGTGGATGAAGAACCCAATGCTAAAGTTGCGCAAATAACAATTATAAGAAAGCACAAGCTACCTTGTTCATTCTACCGCACATGACTTAGGCCCCGCCTCTTTTTTGTGGTTTTTGTATCAATATGTTTCCATGTTCATTCTACCGCAATGACTCTTTAGCAACCGGCCACTAATTCCATTATAAAAGTAGCGGAAAGTTGTTTGAACTATGGCACTATAGTCGTGATAGACCAAGTTCTTACCCTTACTAAGGCTAGGACCTGACCAGTTGGCCGATAACTTAGTCCATTGCTACGGGATGGGGATCGACGAGAGCCTAGCCGTGTGGTTGCATCGTTTTTGAAATCAGTGGTCCCCTGTCATCGAGAAGGTACTGAGCTATCAATGTATAGTAGGAAGGCAACGGGGGAAACCATTGATTTCTTATAGATGTAGTAATAGGGGTGACTTATTCTGAGTCTTATCAGCTACCTGAGCTCTTGACTTACGCTTCTCCGCTCAGGAGTCGGGCCTCTTTATTATAGTAGTCACGCCCAGTCAACATGAAGCGCATGTTGCTTCAAACAAGCGTGGGCCAAAAAGTGGTAAGTATGGCGGCAAGGTGGTAAGCTAATAGCATGTATGATAGTTCGGTTGGATGAAACTAGAAGAGGGGGAAGTTTTACTCTCATACGGGTGATGTCTTGATCAACACCGGGCTCTTTTCTTGTTTTGTGTACAAGCATTCACTATGGCGATGCACAACAACCGATGTAATCAGAGAGGTCTTTCGAGCCTAATAGTCCCACGCGCGAGTAGCTCTTGTGAACTACGCCTTAGCCCTCCGAACAGTTAGCCAACACAAGCCAAAAACATAATCGACGATGGGCCATTTAGGCGATTGATAGACGTTTTTCTATTGCCTATTCAGACAACCTTCTACTAATATCAGAGCGGGGTAGGCATTGTTCTTCCCTATCCGAACATATTACTGGTATGCTAGAACTCTCTACATATCTATATTTGTCTATGGATACGCATGGAGCGTAACGAACCTAACTTTATCTAGTGTAGGGGGTGTCACGGGATAGAAATGACGGTAGAGTGATAAAAGCACGAGGCGGATTCTCGGTTTAGCGAGGGCATTTGGAGTTACGTGTTGGCACTCTAGTTGTTTAAATCCCCTTCCTTTTTCCTTCCTGTAGCTACAAGATGAAAAACGAATATGGCAACAACCAACTTAAAAAGGTGAGTGTTCGGTGACTCTTCAACAACTTTTTTGCCCACTGTTTCAGGGTTTTTCTGTAAAGGATATACGTTGACGCTTACTTGGATTTGTTTTTTCTATCTCAGTTGCTTTTGCATGTAATGGGAGAAGCCTAGGCTAGTCTCTCTTTCTGCATTTTGAAAGGTTGTTAATTATGACATCTTTGCTACTTGAGTCATATAGAAATTTTAGGTACACTGGGCACTGGGCAAAGTCGACCATACATTTTTCTTAGGCACTGACTAAATCTTTGTCAATAGGCACTTTGATTCAAAAAGCAATTTTTTTAAGGGGAAGAAACTCCAGCGCCTACTATTTTCTTGCGGTATTTGCTTTTATTGTGTCTTGTCCGGTGATTAAACCTCCGCCTCCTCATCCGCTGCAGTCGGGCAGTATGATCTGGCGACTCAACAAACCCCCATCGCTATCTTTGATAACTTTTTCCTTTGTTTCTTAACGAGCAATTGATGAGCGATCTTTGAACTAGCCTTGGAAATGGACTTGGCATAATCTTAAATGGGTCTTCCAAATCCTTGTTTATAAAGTAGGAGCAAGAGTTCATATTTCATTTTTTTGGTACCACTATGCTTCAATTGGCATTCTCTATTTTGTATCCTCTGTTTGTTGATGAGTCATTTGATGATTTCTCATCCATTGGATGGTCATCTTAGTGATGAAAGTCATGTTGCTCGCTTCGAATTTAGTTACGAAAAAGGATTCCTTATGCCGTGGTGACTTATGGTGTACCGGTAGTGTTCATCAATGCAATATAGACCCAACGAAAAGGGCTATTAAGAATGTGGATACGTCTGACCAAAGAAGCTTAGTGATGCCCTGAAAAGTATAGGACTATGGCTATAGTCCACTAAAAAATGATTCCAGTTGATGATAGAAATATGTAAATAGAAAATTAAGGAGGGTTACACATCACCCTTACCTAACTAAAGGCCCCGGGCAAGCAAAAAATGAGGGCATCGTCTTTTCACATGAGATGGATACCCCATATATACCTTCTTTGGAGCATCTTCCCCTCCAATAGCCAAAGTAGAATGGTAAAATAGGCCAAACAAATTGAAGATGCCTTTGGTAGTAACAATCATCAGTACAACATTGAGAGTAATGCATGCCATACCTTGCACTCTAAACATTGAACAAAGTATTCCACAACCTTGCCAAATTCAGATTACTTTTCATCGAGAAGCACAATCACAGACACACCCCAAAAGTGAGCTTCGGAAAGCCATAAACATGGCCTAAAATTGGAATCTAAGGAGTAGGGACTTGATCTGTGTTGCTGAAGCCCGAGCTACAGTTGTCATTTCTAAAATTTTGGGGGGATTAAAAAGTATCTACCATCTACCACTCATTCTACGGATACTTCACTCATTGACCTCAGATCGTGGGAGTCAGAATCCGTTGGTGAAACAATTTAGTTCCTTCTTGTATAAATAAAGTAGTTCTAGACTGGTTTTTGGGAGGCTAGAGCTTTCAGGCTAGAAAGTTTACTGCCTTCGAGCGTTTTATAAAGTTTCATGTTTTCTTGGATTCATTCTTTTTTCTGTCTATAGTCTGGGTTCCTCATTTGTCTATCTACCTATGCGAATTCTAAATTCTTTTGTTTAGGGCACTCATTCCTCTGAATTTAATATTAATAAATCTTTATTCTAGCATACATCAAACTGGCAGTTGATGGCTGGGCATCCTGGTAGCTAGAACAATGGCAAATCTTGCAAGGAGACCTCACCCGAGGCCGATTTCAGTGGATCACTATAGAATCTTCTAGAAGCAAGCTACATTACCTTCTAGCTAGCTCGTGCAATCAACAAAAAATACCTTCGCGCTTAGCTTAGTAAGCTAAAAAAGCCTGGTTTTGGGCACTTTGGTAGGACACAGATCAATCATGATGAGAATGGACTTCTCTATAATGTAATAGAAGAGTCATGGTCAAGCTCCCCGGGCTTTCTCCTTCTCGACCAGACGAAGGAGATATAAATTACATTCTGGCGGGTAAGGGCTTGGCTTGACCATGTGTTCTCTCCTGGTCGGGTCGGAGGCGGAGACTGGCATAGTTCATCATTCAGTGGTGAGGTGATCGTAGAAAATAAGGTGTCGTCCAATGAGTGGCAGATTTGGATGGAGTCTCACTTGGATGCTGGGGAGATCCATAGGTCTGGATAGAGTCTTGCTCATAGATAGCGGAAGAGTATGTGTGCTAGCGCGCTACAGCTTATGTTACGCAGTATCTATTTCTTTGATCAGATAGCCCTTCGTTCGGGCAACCAACCAAACCCAACCCAGCACATCCAATTCCGATCAACAACTTGGAGGTATGGCTTTTTTTTTTTTTTTTGACCTTTTTATTTTATTAATCCATGCCCGAAGGCTACATGACTGACCCAATAGGGTTAACCAAACCAGACCCGAAGGCTACAATATTGTTGCTACTTAATGTCCTCGTCGCCTCTATCTCGCATAGAGACTTGCTTTCGCTCCGATCCATTGCCTCCACCTTGCATGAAGACTCGCTTTTGCTTCCCGATCTAGTCCATCTAAGCAGCTGCATTCAATACCCGAAGGCTTATCAACGGCGGAGCAAATGTGCTCCTAATAATCGGGCGAAAACTCACAAAATCCTAACTGGTGAGTCTCGAACCGCGACCTCTCACAAGGAGAGTGGATGTCCGACCAACTGAGCTACAATTGGTGGACGGCTGAGTGGCTTAAGGAAAGCAATATTCTGATAAATACAATCCCTTTAAGGAAAGCACTTTTGTTCATGGAGTTTTATCAATTGATAAAGGAGCACACCTTCCTAAGTGTCCTCTATACTGGTCCAAAAAGCTTACCCTGCTATCTTTAAAAACTTTTTTTTTTTGAAAGGCAAGCCGATTTTTTCAGCCTAGGATCCGTAACCTAGTCCCGAGATGCGACCTACGGGTCGAATACCACTCCGAAATAAAGATGCCTCCAGTGGGTCTCGAAGCAAGGATCTGTGGATCAAGTCCACAAAGCCTTAACCAATCGACCACAGCCCCTTTGGCAGCTATCTATCTTTACAAACTGCTGCATAGGTACGTGTGTTTGAGCATGAATTGAAACCAGCATCAGTAAAAATCACATTTAAACCCCCATTGTTGTCTTCATCGTACCCCACCATTGATGTTAAATCAACTAAGGTTTGGTCTGCCAATTAAGTTTGTGAATTGGTAGCTCCAACTGAATGTTTTTACCCTGCAGCTTTCTGTGGCCTATTAATAGGTAACAAGCATTGGACTGGGTTGAATTTAGCTATGTTATAGATAACATCATTTTCGTTCTGCCATAAGCAACTGATAGTAGCTGCTGCGGTTGATATGAAATCACTGCTTTATTGAGCTCTGCAATTCTTTGAAATAGATTGACCTCGTAAACATACTCCACAGTTCATTTGGTCTAGCAGCTAGTTTTCAAAGAAGTATTGACAAGAGGGGTTTATTGTGGATGTACATATAAAATCATCAATAGAAGAATGCAGAAGACAAAAATGATCTTCACACTTCTGAAACATGAATCTGGATATAGTATAATGCAGCGAAGGAACAATAGAAGAAAACAAACATTAAATTTTAAATACAGTAAAGTGTACACAAAGGAAAGAAAAAGAAAAAATAGGAGACGAAACATTCAGGTGGTTTGGTATTATCCTCATGTTGAACACCCAGTGGAGACGGGTCTAACAACTAATCTTAAACCTAAACAACCTTATTGTTTGACAGACACTTGTCTCCACTTATGAGTTGTCATAGGCTACACCTCATATCCAATGTGAACTATTGTTCCGGCTCTAAGCAAGCCACACATCCTAAAACCCACCATTCGATGTTCAAATTGAGAGTCGAATCATCAATCCCCTGTGGCAATGATATCTTTGAAAAGTGTAACATTCCATCAGCGAGCCATTATTGACAAGAGGGCCTTATTGCGGATGTACATAGAGAGACTAAATATGGAAGACTTATATATACAGAAGTAATGCAGAAGATGAAAATGATCTTATCTGGATTTAGTATAATGTGCAGCGAAGGAGCAATAGAAGAAAACAGCCATTAAATTTTAAATACAGTATAGTGTAAACAAAGGAAAAAGAAAAGAAGAAAAATAGGAAACTAAACATTCGGGTGGTTTGGTATTATCTTCAACTTAAACACCTAGTGGAGATGGGTCTAACAATTACTCGTAAACCTAAACGACCTTATTGTTTGACAGACACTTGTCTCCAGTCCACTTATGTGCTGTCATAAGCTACACCTCATATCCAATTGTTTCGGCTCAAAGCAAGCCACACATCCTAAAATACCCATCGTTCGATGTTCGAATTGAGAGTCAAAATCGTCAATCCCCTGTCGCGATGATATCTTTGAAAAGTGTAACATACCATCAGCCATTATTGCTTGATGAGGGAAAAAGGGAAAAAACAAAAACAAAAATAGGGATGTCGCTATTTTTCTAATTACAATTATTTTTGTATTAAAAAAAGAGGGGTGTCAATAGTATTTTGTGCAAACCCTAATCTTGTAGCGTTTTAATTTTAAGTTAGTTAAATGGGGATATGATTCTTCCCAGCCACATAGAAAGTTCGTAAAAGAAAAAAATAAAGGAAGAGAGAAAATGACTGATTTTATTCTTCTTCCATTACCTTTATGAGTTCCTGTGATTTTATTTTTTCTCTTTACGTAATCTTTTATCCTTTATGTTATTTTTATAAACCCATTCCTTCAAAGTATGAAAATCGTACATTGTAAACTCTGCTTTTGCAAATTTTATCTGACAAACTATGTTGGGTAGATAAAGTTGGTAGTTGAAAAGTAAATGTCAGAATGTCTTGGTGTGATTGTACTTAGTAGGCTAAAAGATAAATGGGGATGCCAAGTTGTCAATGCAAATGTCAGAGAGTGGGTTGTTACCCATGTAAGGAGTAGCAAGACATCACTTAGATGAACAAAGCACATGAAATTTTCTTGATCCAAAGGGGGATCGACAAACGAAAATAATAAAAAGAGGGTGTGAAGTCAGATTGGTGTGAAACTACTCAATGTGAGAACACATAGTACATAATGCATTGTCAAGTCATCAATGTTATGCCATGGTACATAGTACATAGCAGGCGCATGGTATACCAGGGACTAATAATTGCTATAATGTTCTTTATATACAAATGGAAGGGAGTGATAACAATGATTGATATTTGACACATCTCCATCAACCATGCATGAAGATGAGGTCATTGTCACCATTTTGATTGTTATCATCATCACTATTAACAACATTTTTTGTTGTTATCATTTTTGATAATAATGAAGATTAGGTCATTGTCATCATTTTTATAATAATGAAGATTGGGTCACTGTCATCGTAAGTGACCACAATCATATCATCAAATGGAAAGAAATGAGGATGTGTGGGTTTCTAGCTATAGAGTTAATTCTATGTGTAGTGGTGGCCAGGATTTACTGGTTAATGGTATAGATTATGGATCTTTGGGAATCGGATTGAACAATCAAAGTTAATTCAGGAGTTGGATGGTCAACGAGGTGCGTGGCAGAAAGAGTGGACTTAGTCGTAGTGGTAGTTTCAAGGATCTGGTCAAGAGATATGGAGTCCCTGTCTATCTTGTTTGGCCTAGAAAGAATGAACCATTGTTTAATCTATATAGACCAAGTATAATTGATAGACTTCAGAAAACTCGGGATAGAAATATGCTTTTGTTGAAAGATACAATTATTACGAGCAAGCCAGATGTGGTTAATCACCATTGTAAACTGAGAGAGTTGCTCATCTCGAAGATAGGGCATGGTGGCTGCCAAGTCCCAAACGAGTTTGAAAAAGGTGTGAGTTGTTTGAGTGGGGACATTTGCTAAACTCCAATGGAAGAGGAGAGTAGCCAGAGGCGCTGAACCACAAGACAAATAAAAAAAAGATGGACAACATTCCCCTGATGAACACGACAGAAAACTCAGCAGTCGTCGATTGGCATGTGAATAAGGCGTAAGTTAGACATTGTTGGTAGAATGTCTTGGGTTACTTTCCATAACATGAAAATTGTTGTTTTTGGTGCTTTAATGCGCCAAATGTCTCTTACAATCTTTTGGGTGGGAAGACCCCTATCAAAGTTGGAGGATGAGAGTTCTAGGACTGAAAGAACAAAGGCTTTAGAAGCACTTTTGACAGAGAATAGTCCTTTCTTATCGAAGGTCAACATAAGGGTATCGAGAGCATTGGACGAACGAATGGTAATATTGAGTATGTCTCTACCCACAGGGATCGAAAATAGGGAAGAATAAGATCCACATTCCAGGTAGGGATGGGATTATCAGGAATCCAAAGATCACGCACTTTGCAGAGTGGTGGTATGGATGTTGTTGGTGAGCCGCATTTGGTCAGCAGGATGCCAGGTTCAACCCAACAATCTTTTCATAGATCTATATTTCCCCGGATCTGATCTGCCACAAAGGTAGTTCTTCATTTTATTGAGGGCATTCAAATTACCTTTCCAGGCAAAGGATATCAAGGAGGGAGGCTTGGACAACTGAAATATACTTTATTATTAAAATAAATGGTTTTCAGTTAAACATTGCATGGGTGATGGGGATTTGAGATCGCATGACAAATAGATTTGGCTTTAAGTGCCAAATTTTTTATTCTGGTGGGTAAAATATTAAGTCTACCAAGGTGTCATGGGATGGTAATTTTATCCCAAGAACAAAGGTGTTTCGACTTCCTTTCCTCCATACCGTTCCACTAGAAGTTACGAGTCAAATTATCAATATGTGTAGTAATTGAACATGGAAGGAGGAATTTTGCATGGTGTAAATGGGGAAAGAGTGGATTACCGCTTTGATCATCACTGTTCTACCTGCCTGTGATAACACCTTTGTTTTCTAGGAAGAGAGCTTGGAACTGATTTTTTCAACTAAAAATTGAAAGTCCGAATCTTTCTTCCTAGATATCAACAAGATGGTCCAAGGTATTTGTCCTTGGGGTTATACAACTTTGAACCCAAAATTATGTTTATCATTTTGGTGTGTTTTGGATGCACATTTGAGCTGTAGTAAACCAAGGACTTGTCATAATTGACTGCTTGTCCTGATGCCTCACAATAAGATGCAAAGAGATCTTTGATTGAATGTGTTTCGACGAGTGTAGCCCGACAGAATATCATAAGGTCATCAGCATAAAGTAGGCGACTGATTGAGTGCGATTGGAGCCAAATATGAATGCCTTTTAATTAGTTGTTGTTTGTTTCAGCATTTGTTAACAAACGTGACAGTGTTTTTGCCACCAAGATAAAAATATAAGGGGAAAGAAGATCCCTTGACGAATACCTGTAGTGGGTTTAATGGGAGGAAGTGGCGAGCAATTTAAGAGTACCCTGAGGGAAGTAGTAGAAACACATTGTTGGATAAGAGTAATCCAATGTTCCGCAAAACCAAGTTGACGAAAGAGGAGCAAGAAGGACCATTCAATTCTATCATATGTTTTGGCTATATCTATTTTGATGGTCATCCATCCTTGACTTTTACGGTGATTGTGTTTCATTTGGAAGAACATCTCAAGGGCAAGATAGATATTATCTATGATGGATCGTCCTTTAAGGAAAACACCTTGATTAGGCAAGATAATGTCATCTAGAAGAGATTTCAGGCTAGTAGCAAAGATCTTAGAAATGACATTGTAGATGACATTGCAAAGCCCTATAGATCTAAATTTATCAGGGGTCGACAGATTTACGACCTTAGAGATTAAGGCTATGAACATTTCACTGAGTTTGGGATCCATGATGCCCGTGACAAAGAAGTTGGTAACAATCATAATCACATCATTTTTCACAATATCCCAATACTGTTGAAAGAATAAAACATGGAAACCGTCCGACCCGGGTGCTTTATGACTTCCTATATAAAAATGGTAAGTTTAATTTCCTCTTCCGTTGGGATTGTGATGAGGGCTTCATTTTCAGTGTCAGTGATGACTGGGGAAAAGAGTGAAGTAATATTTGGATTTGGGTCAGGATTCGAGGATTGAAAGATTGTCTCAAAATATTCATTAAAAGTATGCCAGATCTTATTTTGGTCTTGGAAACGACAAATGGTGTTCCTCTTTCTACGAAGCAAACACGAGAGATGGAAGAATTTGGTATTTTTTATTACCATCCTTCAACCATGACTCTCCCGATTTGTTGCGCAAGAAAAGTTCCTCTCTAAGATAAAGTTCCCGAAGCCTATCTTCCAAAATCGAAATTGCGGTGGCATTATTCTGAGAGGGAGGGGAGTTATGCAGTTTGTCTAAATGTAACAAGGTGTCTTTGATATTTTGATGTATGTTCCTAAAGACCTTATTCCAATGAGGGAGTTTACGATTGAGGTTTTGGTTTTGAGCGTAAAGTTCTCAGCCGGGCTCGGGTGCATGGTAAGGGTCCATGAGGATTTATTAACATCAATACAACAAGGATCCCTAGTCGACATATGAAAAAACTGGAAAGGTTTAGGACCTAAATTAGAAGAAGTCACCAATTGAAGGAAGATGGCCCTATGATCAGAGGTGGAAGTGTGTATGGAGTGAGCTATGGCAGATTGAAAAAGTTCCATCCAACTAGTAAATACCAACACTCTTTCTAATTGTGATTTGATACCATGATGATTTTTCCTTCTATTATTTCAAGTGAACTTGGAGCCATTTAACAAGAAGTCAATAAGATTATTAGTATTCAAAAACTGTCTAAGATGTTTAATCGAAAATTTTGTGACTTTTCTACCGCCTAATTTATCCTCATGCGAAGAGATTACATTAAGATCACCAATAATAAGAGTAGGGAAATCTAGCAGAGAGTACAATTGTGACAAAATATCCCAAAAGTTTGAACGGAGAGTTGGATTTGGTTCTCCATAAGTAAAAATAATAGCACATGTGACTTGTGAATAGAAATTATCAACTATACAATAAAAGAAATTTTCACATGAAGAAATAATTGATAAATGCATACCTTCTCTCCAAAACAAAGCAAGGCCACCTGATAGACCGCTAGCTGGAACTGAAGCATCATGTTTGTAGCCCAGCCTCCGGCGAATATAATCCATTTTTAGTGAAGAAGTTTTTGTTTCATATATAAACAAAATGTCGAGATTGGACTATAGGGAGAGGGCTAGCAAGTTTCGGAATGCGTGGGGTTACCCGATGCCCCTTGCATTCCAACTGAATATCATGGCACCCAGGGCAACCCTTTGGAGGTGGTCGCCTATTCGTCAAGTGTGGTGGGCAAGGTAGTCGAAGACTGACTAGAAGAGTCACCAGCGGTAGTGGTGCGATGAATGATCTCTGCCCCTATAAGGGAGGGCAGTCCCTGAGGTGGTGGATGAGTTGGATGTTGCGTGCTTTGAGTCAAAGAGCTTGGGTGTTGGGAGAGATTTTGGTCAACTATTCTGAATGAAATACCCAACATTGGTCGCTTTCCAGTAGTGAGGAACCCCTCTCCTAAACCATATTGAGATCCTCCTCTAGCTCTCTTTTACCTTTACCTTGAACTCTTTTAGTTCGTTTAGCAGTGGGAGAAGTGTTAAGAGCTTGCTTCAGGAGCTGTGTGGGAAGACCTACCATGAGAGAAGGGAGTTCATGCCCCCATAGATTCCATGTTCAAACGTTGTGCAAACCTACGGAGAATGGTTTTGCAGCGTGATGCCTTGAGGTGAGCGACCGCATCAATCAGAGTCGGATTTAGAGCCTCAGTGGCTAGGGAGGTGGCAGTGTGTATAGTCATCGAATCCTTATCAGTATTGCAACCCTGAGATTGATGAATATGGGCATGGGGAGCTTGAGTGATTACGACCTGTGAACCTATCTTCGGTTCTTCCAAATTGGAGTTATGAGCAAGTGACGGAGGGTCAAAAGTGATTGAGTTCAGGATAGCATGCACCATCGGAGATGGAGGCATGAAAAGTTGATCGAAGACTGATCGTGAAGGATCAAGGTGGAACTCATTATTGTATTGTCCCTAAGAGATTGTTGGAGGAGGGAGGGGCATTTGTATTGGCCTCGGTGTAATCATTGTGGAGTAATGAGGCCCATGCTCTCTAAGCTGGGCTTCTTTAATTGGGTTTGAAGTATAAGCTGAACTAGAGCCTAAAGGAGGAGCTGTTGGGCTCAATATGTAGTTTGTGTCTGGGCCCATCTCCAAAAATTGATTATATATCTGACCCACATGTGAGGTCCCCATGTCCATATGAAGAAGGCCCAAGTTATTAAAAGGGCCCAAGGTATCAAAATAGCTCAAGTTATCAATCGAGCCCACGAAATCTCTTTGAGTAGGCAACATATACTGACTCTATGTAGGAATGCAGACTGGGGGAATGATCTCTGAGTAATGAGTGAAGAGGAAGGAGGCAGGGTGGCGGTGGCATCTTGTAGGGTATTGATTTGGGTTGTAAGGCCAGCTTGATGGAAGGTGGTCTAACATGGGATTGTTGAGGTGGAAGACATGATTGTAAGTGCATTGATCTGAACTGAATTTGAATTGTTGTCAGAGTAGTTGGTGGGTGTTGGGTTGGTGTGAGAGAGATGGCGGTGTCGCATGTTCTCTAAAGGAGAAGTCCTCTCAGAAACCTCCATTCTATCAGATTCCCCGATTGAGTTCAAGTCAAATAGATGCCTTTGGTGGACGGGCGGTTGGTGCATGGCCAATGTTTGATGTAATGCTTCAGAGACATAAGTATCATTCACATTAGAAGTATTTACCATATCAAACTTCTGTGTATCCAGAATTTCTTTGTTGTGTGAGTCAATGATAACCAGGGTAAAGGAGAAGCAATTCAAATGTTGAGTATTAATAGAGTGTGCCAAGCTTGATCTCAAAGCTCTGCTATGTGATAATCTAGCCACCGGACCAAAAGGGAACATTTTGTATAATTGATCTTTAGGAAGGTGATGGCAATGGGGAAGGTAAGGAGGTTTCATGAAAGTTTTCCATTTGTGTCCCACTCGATGCCCAAGACGGCCACATCAGAAGCAGAAGAACGACATATCCTTGTAACAGAATTTGACCTGAAATTGGCGCACCTGAACAATACGAAAGAATGTGCGCATTTTACTTGGCAATGGTATGCTAATATCTAGCCATAGTTTGAACATGATATAAGGGATAGAAATCATGTTGAAAGCATCCTGAGCAATTTCTGCAAAGGGAATTCATGAAATTGCACCTAACAGGGAATTGAATCAAAAGAAATTGAAGTGAAGTCGGGGGTCCAATCTTTTACTGATACTAACCATCCGAAAAGGGATCAGGGACCATTTTGTAGGACCATAAGCTTGTCTTCGAAATCAGTAAATTGGACAAGGTAATACACCGATTGTTTGTCTTCATCTCCCTCAAGAATCTCGAAATGCACTGTATGTTTTGGTTCCCATTGAGGGAGCATGTTGTGTGCAAATGTAGCAGGAGTAAGGTTCTGTTTATGGTAGTATTTAGCCACGGTTTTCAAATTTGGGTCCCCTAACCCTTCATTCTCTTGTGTTTCTAATGGTGGCTCAGGGATAAAAAGGTTGTTGTCAAAGTGATCTGCAAGCTGAGCAATGAGGGAATCATGAGACTCCAATGGAAGTGAATCATGCTCATGATGGTGAGGAGGAAAGGAGGCTTGAGGTAAGTGTAGGACTGGTGTGCTTCCTGAAAAAAAATGAGGGTGATGATGGAATGAGCGAATTGGGTGATGAGGTGGTCATGGTGTATTGATGTGTAGTATCTGCTGATGATATAGAGGTATTGGATAATGAGGAAAAGTGTGGTGACAAGATGGAGCGAGGGTTGTGGTTAGGGGAGTGTTGTTGTATATTGTGGAAAACTAATAGGGGTCGAAATTGAAGAGAGCGATGTGGGCGAGACGTTTCAGATTGTGCATAGGCTATATTAGTGGTGGTGGTGGTAAGATTAGGGTAAGGAGAGAAGTTTGTGAAGTTCATTGTCAAAGCTAGAAAACAGTGGTGTGGTTTGAATACATGATAGAGGGGATTAAAGAGGGGAGATAGAAATTTCAAAAAAATTAAAAACAATCTTGCCACAGAGATATGGTGTAAATGTGGGTATAAATGTGGTATAATATGGTATAATATGGGCTGCAGTGATTACACATATGGTATAATATGGGCTGCAGTGAGTGAATGTGTAGTAATGTGATGTGATGAGTTGAGAGGGATGAGAAGAAAAGAAAAGGTTGAATGTGGTTGAGATGGAACTGTGAAGGAACTTGACTAAGGAATTAAATTAGGGAGAAACTAGAAACAAACTAGGTATTAGTTATGGTAATCGGAGGATGAAGCAGGACCGAATCAAAAGCTTTTTGACACTGTATCAATAGTAGCAGTTAGCTATCAAAATAGACCTGCAAAGTGATAAAGAAAAGGAGCGAGGAGGAAAGGAGAGGGGATAATGTGGGAGAAAATTGAAGTGAAAACTAAAAACTAGGGCATGAAATAGAGGTAGCAATAAAAACTAGAGGAAGACTCGGAAATATGGAGACACTGAAGAGACTGAGAACTGAAGATGAAAGACCAATTGAAGAGTTGATGAAGGATGAGATATGGAGTAGAAATTGAAAGAATGGAGCTAGAAAAACAAGGTTGGGAGTAAGATGTATTATTGCATGGAGAGGACATGAGATCAAATATAGGATAAAATAGGTGGTAGATTTGATTGGAGAACCAACCAGAAAAACAATAGAGATATAGAGTTTACTATGCAGTTGAAACTCAGAGCTCCCTAAATAAGTTGGATGACTCTTGAATAGTGAAGGAAGGTAATCCATTTTTGTTGTTTAATATTGAAGGAAGGCAATTGAAACTCAGAGCTCCCTAAATATCGTTTTGGTTGTTATCATCATTACTATTAACAACATTTTTTTTATTAGGTCACAATCACCAATTCTTTATTACATCTTCAATATGCAATTAAGTAACATGGGTATGTTTAGTTTCAGTGGAAGCTTGGTCACTGTTTGAGAATATGAAATGAGTTATATTTATTACATTGTTTCACCCGTTAATGATTGTACTGATTTCACTATGACAAAGTTTGCTACTTAAATCTGGAATTTTGGTTCTGATTGATGTATTTTACAAGAATCTATATCCTGTTTCCTACATCAGTAAAGATAAATATATTTTACTACATGGAGGGTACTTGTTTCTGATTGACAATGTGTAAGAATGATGAGATATCATAATATGTGATATGGGAAAACCTTAAATTTATTTTTTGAAAATCGTATCCTTTAGAAATACCACATCTCTTATGGTTATGTTTTTCCTTCTCCTATAGACAAACTAAGTAACCTTCGGGTTGGGTCTTGTGGAGTAGGACACCCCTTTCTTATAGAGAAACTAAGTAACCTTCGGGTTGGGTCTTGCAAAAAGGGGTGGTTTTTGGAATGCCTAAAATAAGCTTGATATTTATTTGTAAAAATGTGACTTGACTTATGCGCATTGATAGCCCAAGAGTGACTTTTTGTTACTCATATAGTTAGGAGTATTCGTTAAAATCATGTCCGTATGTGATGTGTCCCCACTTAGACATGAATGACGGAGAAATGCTACTTTATATGAGAGAGACATATAGGCATGTATGTTTGGCACAAAGGTGGTGTGAATGTGGTATCGTCTAAGAGGTCGGTTTATTATAAATGAATAACTAGTTTAAGAAAAATAATTTGTATGTTGATAAAGTCTGATTAATTGGAAAATTATTCCTTTTTATTTTTTTAACAATTTAGTGCAGGATGGCAAGTCCATTAACTTTTCTGCAGGTCCGACTTGCGATGGTCAAATTTCAGAGAGTAAGTATAGGTAAGTTGAATAGTTACTAAAATTTGCTAGAAGTTTTAAGTAGCTATATACATTTGCCTCGAGGAGGAACTATATGTTTAGCTTGCCCGTTTTGTGGTATTTTTTTATTGATTTTGGGAACAAAGAAAATTTCACACAAGCTTAATTGTTATCCCTAGTGGGTTTGGGCTTCTTAGGCACATTCCCTTGGGAATGTAGCCAACTAGCTTTTTTTCAGGTCTAGTAAGTTCAGACAAGATTAGAGGAATTCGTTTTGTGAAAAGCGGACGTTGCTGAGGAGTTGAACGTCGAGAGTTTTGATTTATATTTTTAGGTGATTATTTTTTTCTATTGTAATAGAACAGATAGCAAATTGTTTCGTTTAGGCAGAATGATGTTCTTGAGTTAGATAAACTTTGATCGAATTTGATCCACGAGAATTCGACTTTAGTTTTCTTTCATTTTGTGAAATATTTAGTTTGTCTTATTTTCATTTTATGGTAAATTGTGAAATTGATCGTTTCTCGTGGATGCCAACTAATACTATGTGTGGATTGATTTCAGGCCCAGAGTTTCAGAAAATCGATTATCCTACGTGAATATTAGGATTTTGGTATTTCAAAAATTGGGGTGTGACATGAGGAAAAGTATAATGATGGAATCTAGATTTCAAGATATAGACAAGTTAAAAAAAAAAAAAAAAAAAAGCCTTGGAGGGACAATTTGTTCACACTATAGGCCCAAAATATCACACTGGTTGAGTAAAAACTATTCTGTAATCCCCATTGAGACATCAAAAATTGTATTGTACCCAATATCTATTAATAATCTCAAGTTACAGTTGCATCCCTTCTATATATTTAAGATGAGCCTTGCTAGAAAGCTAGATCGAAAGTGCCAAGCCCGTGCCAGGTCGGGCCATCACCATCGTGTGATTGCTAAGCAAATAGACGAATTTATGAATTAATAAATCAGTCTAATTGCAAATTAAGAAATATCCATAAAATAACTTTCATAAGGTATCTAGACTATAAAAAAGGAATTCCTAAGACTGTTTGGACTCTATTTGACACTTCTAAAGACTTAGATCTAAATAAGCCATAAAATAAAAAAAATGAAAATCAATTAAAATAGAAATAGCTTGAAAACTCATACTTCCTAATAAAAAAAATTTGGGAAGGCACATTGGGTTTTTTAACGATCCAATAACTGTCTCATAAATAACATATGCCTCTGGCAAGGTTCGAACCCTGGACCTGTGATTCTATCTGCCACAACTCAACCAACTAGCTGGTACCACATTGGCAACCTGGTCAGACTTGTTGACTTGGTCAAACTGAGTTGATTCTTTCAATACTACAAAGGAATTTCTTGAATTCTAGGCTTGGCTCAATTAGAATGGTTATCTTCTTCTTGTTATGTTTTCTTTCATGTTTCTCCATAAATCTAGGATTTTTTTAGTTTGACACTCATTAGTTTATACATATTAGAGTTTGACATTTGTTTTGAAAATTAATTGAGTTTAACACTCGTTTTCTAACGGAACTGTTAAGTCCACATCATTGATTGGTCAAGACTAATTTTTAGACCATTTTGCCCTTACCTTGGGTTAATTAGGTCTAATTTTTGGATCCCTAAAATAAAAAATTCCCCCCAACCCTCCTTTTATTTTATCTTTTGTTTCCCTACAACACTTCTTCTCTTTGCCAACAGGAACCCCACCTCCTCCACACACGGAGACCCCCCACCCGAAACCGCCACTTTAAGAATTGCGACCTGCCAATCCTTAGAATTGCTACGATAAAGTCAAACACCAAGGTATAAGCAGCTCAACAAAAGAGTCTAGTGAGTTTGTATCGAAAGATCAACCATAAAAGCAATTCCAAATCATCATCAATCAGCCATGTCAGAAGGCAACCAAATATTCTCTTTTATCACTTCATTTCCTATGAATTACAATACAATTCTAATTTTTAAAATAATTAGTAGACATATCAACTCGCAAACTAAAACACTATCCAGTATTCCAGCAGCTGCCAACGAAATGCAATACTTGCAGATCATCTCATTCTACCCAGAGTCAATTGACATGATGCTAAGGTTGTTAAGGCCTTCCAAAGCTTAAAACAAGAACACTGCAAGTAAAATAACGACTCACAAGTGACAAGCATAAAATGGAAGGACAAATTTGTGCAAGTATAAAGGAAACTAGTTTTGAATCTATAATGAAAAACAACTCATAAAAAATATACAAAACACATTTTTTAAATGAAGTACAGTTATTGATGTAACTTATTAATCATCAAAAGGATTGCCAATAAAACATTGACAAGCCAGACCTCTCTGAGAGATGTCGTCTCATGGCGAGCGTCTGTGCTCTCCCGCCACCTCCATCACCCCCCTCCTAACATCAATATGCCTCTCATACACTGTCCGACCTCTCTGAAACATTGAATTCGACATCAAGGAGATTGGAAAGGTGATGGATTGGCACAATTTAGAAGAAATGAACTTGTTGTTTGGGTTAATGATCCAAAGCGAGCTCTTCTATCGAAGAGTTCGCAGTACTAAAGTTTTTGTTTAGCTAAAAATGAGAGAATTGGATATTTCTACTTGAAAAATACAAAGCCGACATTGATAGGCCGCCACTGGGATTGCACGGTAACAATTGTACAAATGAAAGAATTGGCGTTCCAACAATTAGCTCCTCACATCGTTATATTAGAGACAAACAAAAGCCTTAAAAGAAAAGAAAAATGTAGACAAAGAAAGCAAGTTGTAATTTCCTTCCTCAAAGAAAAATAATACTTTTCATCTACTTCAACCTTTCATGGGTACTGTTCTTCTTGCAAGAAAGGAATAAATTGGCAGAAGATTTGAGGGGGATTAGAAGAAAAGGAAAGCCCTAAATTCCATTAACGTTGTTGTGAGAGAACTCGCGCTCTCTGAGGTGGGTGTTTTTTCTTCGCTCGTCAAGTGGTAGGGATGGGGCACAAAGTGGTGGTTGGAGTTTTCTCTCACGGAGACATAATAGACAATGGCTAGGGCAGTGGGTGGGGTTCCTGCTCGCCGAGAGGAAGAGTTGTAGGGAGAAAGAAAAGGGAAAAAAATGAGGAAGGGCAAGTTTGGGTTTTAGGGAAAAATGATCCAAAAATTAGTCTTGACTAGTCAATGACGTAGACTTAATGGTTCCATCAAACGATTATTAAACTCAATTAGTTTTCAAAACGAGTGCCAACTCTAATAAGTACAATGTAATGAGTGCCAAACGAAAAAATAAAAAAAACCAAAAATCTAATGCGATATTTCTACATCAGGCTCCGATTTTTTAATAGAACTCATCCCCTAGTTTGGTTGAGGAAAATAATGTTCATCGTTTCCATAATAAGGGAATATATCATTCACGTCGAATGAAGGAGAAATGTTTGTGTCTTCGGGGAGATCCACTACATGTGCATTTTCACTAGTCTTATCGAGGATGCGGAATGGATCAATCTTCTTGAACATAATTTTGTTGTATTTGTTCCTGGTATGTCTTACCTGAGGTAGATCATCACTAAGTCACCTTCATTGTAAGATTAAGACGACAATGTTTATCTACATCAACTTTGTATTTGGCATTAGCAACTTCAATTTTTTTTTACCAACTCATGGAGTTTTGTAAGTGATAAGAACATATTTATGCATATTTATTGTTTTATTTCTCGATACTTTCTTCTCTAGTGTGTGTTATTTTTATAGTAATTTATGTTTTTGTGTATGTATAAGTTGCAATAGCAAAATTCCCCAATAGAAACTAAAAGATGCAAATTTGTTTGAATTAGGAAGACTTGTGACGAAAGGAAATTGCACAAATAAGGAAACCTAGAGAAAGCATCTATAAAGGGAACACATACCCTTAATCTCTCCACTTTAATCATAACCTCCCCTCCCCTCTCTCTCCCTCCCTATCTATTTTTCTCCTTTTTTATCTCATCGGCAAGTCTCTTCGTGAAAGAAAAACTCCTATTTGTTCCAAACACAACCTTCCAATGCAGACCCCTTCGTCTCTGACCACTGCCAACCTCTCCCCCTTCGTTCTTCATCGACCACCAACCCCTCCCCTTTATTCTCTCTTTGTGTATGTCCATTTTCTGTGCCAAACAACAACGGCCATGGAAACACCCCTATCCCCTTCTTGAAAACCCTTTGTCTATCCATTTAACAATCTTTCCATCTCCCAACAACTCTTTTTTTTCTCTAAAATTTCTCTCATTTTCATCTCATTGTTCTCTCTCATGTTATCTCCTATGTCAGTTAGAACAAATTAAGGGTGGTGCACACATGGATTTACAAAATTTGTGGGTTTTATAATATTTGTGAGAGTTTCTTGTTTGCATGTTCATAGTTTCAAGTATTTGGGGTTGTGAATATAGTGGATCAATTACATGGGTTTGAGAGGCCATTATTTTCAAATTTAACTTGATTTTATTTGCTTGGTTTTGCTGAATTATGTGAGGTTGTAAGCTATTTTTGAACAAATTGAACTTACAAGATTGATAGTGCAATGCATTATATCAATTTTTACATGTGCAACAACATTAAGTGCTCAAAACATGTTGCTAAATAGTTTTGATAAGTTTAATTCATAAATTGACTTGATGGAATCATGGATTGATGATATATAAAATGACAAAGCAATTATAATACTAGATCAATTTTAATAAAACTATTAATTATTTACATAATTAGTAGTTAATCAAGTCTTCCTTTATTCTTGATTTGACTTACTTAGTAATCATTTTATTTGACATACTACATGTTTAATAAATCAAATAAAAAATCATTTTTTATTTTTAGATCAAACATTGTAACATTATTTTCATGGTATGATGATGTAGATGACAGATAAACAATGTCGAGGAAGACGTGGAAGTCACAATTGATATTTTTTAATATTATATTATAAAACATTAATGAATCATAGGAAATGACCCACAATCAATTAACATCTTGAATCAATTAAAATAATGAAATTGTGTGATGCAAATAACGAAATGTTTTCATAGAACATTTTAATGACACTATTAGTCAATAACAATTAAAAGACTAGGTAAATTTTAATAAAACTTTGTCATTAGTAAATCAAGTCTAGCTTCATTCTTGATTATTTGAGCCAAAAGTGATCATTTTATTGTACGACATATATTTGATATATTATTTTAGAAAATAATAGAAACTTCACTTATAAGGTTACATAAAATTTCGTAAAATTTAAGATTTTTTTTCAGACCAAACTTGTTGTGGAGGGCCGAATGCATGTCACGGTTTGGCATGGGTACACGCTACACAAAAAAGAGCTTGTGGTTGGGCCAACAGTAAGCTTGACCAAACTCTACTTGTAAACAAGGATTGCGATTTCGTTTTTCGAGTTAACTTCGATCTCCTGATTTTAAGAAAATTTTCGGTGTGCAAAGAAAAATTGTAAAAATTTCAAGAATATATAATAAATTTTGAGGGATATGAAATATGTGAAAAACTTAATACAATTAAATAAACAAATTAAACACATCAAATGAAGCCTAAATACCAAGTATCTCTTAAATTCATGACACAAATTTCACCCAAGAGAAAGATCTTATATTCCAAAGCATACACACAAAATTCAGCTTCCCTCTTCAATTGGCAAAGCACTACAACAAAAATGTTCATTGATAGCATTTGCTGATAGCGTCTTTTTATAAATGTGCTATAAAAAGTAAATTTTGAATGACTTATCAAATAAAAAACGCTATAGTCAATTGGCGGGCGTTTTGGCGCTCCCAAATTGTTTTTGTATTTCACGACTTTATCTCTCCTCCCCCCATTCACTACAGAACTCGCCTCTCATCTCCTTCTTGCTTGCCTCTCTCTGCTCGACCTCTTGCTCACCTCTCATTTCCTTCGAGCAGCTCTCTCTCTCTCTGCGTTTCTTTTCCACAACTATTACTCACTGGCTCTGCGCATGGTAACCTCTGCTTTGTAACCTCCGTTGGTCTTCTCTATCTCTGCTGGGATTTCAATTCCTCCTTCAAATTTCCTCTTCTCCCCCTTCACCCCTTTCATATTCACTGTTCAGCCATGGCGGTCAATAAATGATTTGAGATCTTCTCCAAGGCTCTGATTGAGGAAGTACAGAAATGGGGTGGAATGAAACAGACTGGGGTCAGCTTGAGGTACATGATGGAGTTTGGGTCTGAACCCACTGAGAAAAACTTGCTCATCTCTGCTCAGTTTCTTCACAAGGAGCTCCCCATTCGGATTGCAAGGAGAGCTATTGAGCTTGAGAGCCTCCCCAATGGTTTGTCAGCAAAACCTGTTGTTTTGAAGGTAATTGTGTTTTTGGTTTGATTTTTTAATGGGTTTTGGTTTGTTTGTGTTAATTGTGAATTTGCATGTTGGATTTTGGTTGTGTTTTGTTGAATTTTGATATCTGGGGGTGTTGGTTTGTTGGGTGATTATGTGAATGGGGGTTTATTAGGTGGATTTTGGCGTGGGTTTGGTTGATTGTATTTGTTTTGAATGACTTTGAGAATGAATGAAGTTTAAGAAGCAAAACCGACTAAATGGGGTGGAGGTTCTAATTTGTATGATGTGTTTGAGGTCTGTCCTCTGTGGGATTTGAATTGGTGGTTCTGCATAATTATTTATCATTTCTGATTGCATGTTGTTCGGCTCTGATTGCTTGGTGTTTGAGTTTTGTCCTCTCTGTGGGGTTTGAAATTATTGGTTCTTGCAGGGTTAGCAACAACAAGGTTAGCTTCTACCTCCATCTCTTCAACAACAACAAGGTTAGCTTCTTCTTCTGATAGATGGGGTTTACTTCTTCTTCTTTTTGGGTTATTTTTGTTGGATTAAGAAGAAAAAAAAATTTATTTTATTTTTATGGATTTCATTCACTGTTTGAAGATCTAGGGTTTTTTTTTATGGATTTCATTCACTGTAGTGGAGCTTGAATTTCTTTGTTTATTCTTAAGATATGAAGTGGATCGAATCATGGTGTTTTACTGGGTTTTTTTTATAGTCATTTGAAGTTCCAATGTATATTGAGGAGTATAACCGAAGCTTTGATTGAAAGAATGACAATTAACTGTTAAAGATGTTTAGCTTTGTACTCGACTTACTGAAATTTCATCTTTGTTCAGGAATGACAAGAGTACCTCTTTCTTTTGATTGAGGTAACAAAAAACTCTTTTGCTCTGATTTCTTTCTTCTTTTTTGTATTGTTTATGTGATCTATCTACTAACACAAATGTTCAGTGGGCTTTAGGAGTTGCACATGTGAAGTGGGTTATTGAGATTCTGACAGAGAAAAGTAGTGGGGATGCATGATTGAAGCTGCTTGTTCTATGATTGGATTCTTGTTCTTCTTCTTCTTCATCAACTTTTTATGTATAGAAACTTGGTCGCAAAGCATCTTCATTGTTAGTCTATCAATGGTAAGAATTGATTGATTAGCTGGTTTTAGGAATATTTTAGATGTGGTCTACTTGTCAATGAGATGGACAAGAGGCGAAAATGGTCACAGGTTGAGTTGGAAAAGTTTTGGACCATGGTTCCAACTTGAATAAACCCACTTGCTATTTATCTACATTACTGTTTAGTATCAATCTAAAATGTTAATAATCATATGAATAATGCACTGTTTCATTCCATTCTTGTTATAGCTAAAAAAAGTGTCAAGGAACCGGCATACCTCAGGGGACGTAAGATTAGTTATTGAAAACTCGAAATTATAATTTGGCGATCTACATGTTTGCCCATGAGTAAAGCTGTTTGTAACTAAAGTAAAAAATCAAGTAACACTACACTACAAGTCGTCTTTTATAGCATTTGACAATAGCATTTTTACACCAATGCAATGAAAAGTCAAAATTTAGGCAAATATTAGCATTTTTACACCAATGCAATGAAAAGTCAAAATTTAGGCAAATATTTACAACTAACCATGTTTTTGTAGTTTTTGGAACCAAAGGTTGTCCATCGAGATGTAAAGTCCAGCAACATTTTATTAGATTGACAATGGAATCCTAAGGTGTCTGATTTTGAGCTTGCAAAGCTATTATGTTTTATAAAACAGTTACGTGACCACTCAGGTGATGGGAACATACAGGTTAGTATTTTTCTTACACAAGTTCTCCGTCCTTCATCTAATATCTATTCTGCATTTAGCAAAAAAGTTATGATGGACATTTTGATTTTGTAGCTATGTAGCAGCTGAATATGCTTGCACAGTTATGTTGATTTCTCATCGCTTGGCTCGACAGGTTTGTTCAAATTTTTTTTTCAAGGATGCTATGTCTTTAATGATTTTGAATGGAGGATGGTATACATATGATGCAATGGGTAATTCATTGATGCAGGGAGCTATAGTCGGGATGCTAGCAGATCCAAAGGAGGCAAGTAATGGTGATGATAATGAAGCATAAGAGTTTTCCTCTGCAGATTGATTGATAATGGAGTCTGTCAATTCTATCCGCGTAACCTTTTTTCCCTGTATTAACACTACCAACAGGCAAGGGCTTGCATTCAAGAGGTCCATTTCCTCCCATTTAATCCTACTGACAAGCGTACAGCTTTGACTTATATAGATAGTGAAGGCAAAATGCATAGAGTCAGGAAAGGAAACTGGACGCCGTCTTGGGATGGGAACCAACATGTATCCCTCATCCGCTTTATTAGGCCAAGCCAAGGATGAGTCAATTGCAGCCCTGCCAGTTGATGAACTTATAGAGAAAACTGATGGTTTTGCTGGCGTTTTCTCTGGTATGGTTCTGATATCATGCTATAGCTAGGTTCTAGTGTCCATGAGAGGGAGGCTGGTAGTTGCTGCTAGGTGTTTTTGCTTGGAACTTGCTTTTTCTTCTTTCCTTACTTCTTTTGACTGGTTGTTTGGTTTTGCTTCAGAGCACAAATATGAAATCGTTAAGCGCTTTCAAGCTAGGAAACATATATGTGGAATGACAGGTGATGGAGTTAATGATGCTCCTTCTCTTAAGAGGGCTGACAATGGAATAGTTGTTGCTGATGCAACAGATGCAGCTTGCAGTGCTTCTGACATCGTTTTGACAGAACCCGGGTCTAAGTGTCATCATAAGTGTTGTATTGACCAGTCGAGCCGTCTTTCAGAGGATGAAAAATCATACGGTAAAATGTGCTTGGAAACATTTGATTGAGTTTGGGTTATAGATTACTTGATAACCATTTAATAAAACTGGCTCTTGCCTGATGTAGAACAGTTATTGATATGTATGGATTTTTGCATTTTACAGATCTATGCAGTTTCTATGACAATCCGTATTGTGGTAAGCTATCTGCTATATTTTGGGTTTAATAAGAATTAGGAAAAATAAGTTGTTGGGTAATTGGGTTAGGTGATGCTGAAGATAAGCCTGGAATGCATTCCAACTTGTATTTCCATTATATCTTATATCAAATGAACTAAACTAGAAAACTAAGAAATTGAAGAAACAATGTGAAATAAGAAATACTTGACAACTAAACTATTCTAAACAAATGGAAATACTAGCATGCATAATTCTTATGCGCCATGTCATTGAACTTTTATAGCCATACTTTCCATGTTTTATTTTTGTCTCTATATTCATAACAATGGCAATTGAAGTTGTCACTGGAATCATTGATTATCTTATATGGCACCATTTCAGGGCTATACGCAATTGACGGGAACTTCTTGGACCCTTGTATACTTTATCAGCTTTTACCTCATAACAGTGTTACTACTTTTGAATCTGGTAAGTAACTATTAAATTCTTTTTCTATAATTCTTCTTAGAATGCTTGAAGTGGCATGCATAATACATTCAAACTAATTGCAAAACCTTACCATTTTGTCTCAATCTTTTTTTCTTCTGGGGAAGGAAGCCAAGAAAATTTTCATGTGCTCAAGCATAAAATCTTGTAATAATGTTTTTGATTAATCAGTAGTTAAAATTTTTGTAATTAATAAAGTCTGCCATCCCCTATATCATCTATTGCTTTAAGTGACAATAATACATATCACATCCTTTAGCAACTACCTCTAACAGACACTATCATATCCTAAATGAACAAACAACTTCCAAGAATATCTTGTAAGAATTTGTGTAATTCTACATTAATTACATATAGTCATTTAAATATCCAAGAGAAGGTTACAGCTTCTGACCAACAACCATGATAGCTGCTGTAGTTTTGACACAGTTTAATAATTACAAAGAAATTTTTGAAGAAATTTCTCTCTTTCTAAAGACCAACATGAGCAATGGAAATGGCGACCAGAAAAGCAGTTACAAAGGTGGTGTTTTGAAGAAATCTCTCTTTCTAATGGAAATATTTGTTTATACATGAGGTAACTCGTCACCTCATTTTTCACATCATGTTATCATTTTTCTAATGGTGTTTTGAAGAAATCTCTCTTTACATTCATTTTTTCTTAAGATGGAAGAAATCATTTGATACTTAAAAGAGATGAGATTATTTTACTCAAGGCACATGGACTCCCTCCATGGTGTACAAGTCAACTTGCTTATATACACTAGCTTTCAAGCGCGTGTTGCAAACCATTATTCCATATAGTCTGAATCAATTGTTTGAAGAATCTTGCACAGATGTTGGAACTAGCTATGTTATGCTTTTCTACAATTGTGATGTCTCAAAAAAAACAAATTTGATATTTTCACAGGAATACTTGTTTATTTGATTCACTGTGTGATACATGTGATTTGAAGACATGAAAGTGGTCTAGTAAACCTAAAATACTATATCTTGAGATCTCTAAGGATGCACTTATTTTTTTCTCCTTGTATGGTTTTAGAGTGCATGTTTATTGTTTAGTTTTCAAAAATGATTTTACCTTTATTAATGGTCTTTTTTGGTTATGAACTTCTACAGCATTTTAGGGTATGCAGTCTCAGCAGTGCAATGAAAGGAAGCCACTACCAAAATCCATGCCTTATTTGCCTCAGCAGCAGCAGGTGCCATCTCATAGCATGCAGAATACAATTGCATTACACTGTAAAACTGCAAAAAAAATAGCAGCATCAGGTGTCAACTACCCTATAGAGAAACCAAGTGATCGGTACTATAAAGCTACAAAAAATAGCAGCAACATTTAAGCAAGATCTGCATTACACTGTGTGCATGTTTTCTTTCATCCAGTCTTTTGTTTTTAGTGGCTAGATTCCTTTCTTCCTCTTCTTTAGTCCCTTTTTAGTCAATTGAATATGACTATGCATGTTCTTGATTGTTACATGTTTTGACAGGGGAGACATTGGAGTGATGGGCTTCACCTGACAATTGAAGCAAAAGAAAGGTTACATATACAGAATGAAGTTGTAACATTGGCATCCATCAGCTACCAAGTGAAGAACATTCAGTTGAATCATTCTTCATATAAATATCATTCTTCCTTTTGTCAGGATTTGAATGTACTTACTATGAATTCCATACTTTCAGGTATATGCAGGATTTGACTTCAAAAGTTCCTATTATGGTGGTAGAAGGGAACCATGCATTGTCAAATAGTAAAGTTCCTATTATGATGAGATAATGATATGCACATGACAAAGGCCCCACTAGCATGCTCCATAGGAAAGGTAAGCTACAAACAGTAATTACTATCAAGTTTACTTTAAATTTACAACAGAGAAGCTGAAGAAATTGGTAAACAATCTGTATAAGGGGTAATATCAGGAATCTTGAAGTACTATTCAGGTTCTCATTCAATCCATTTGTCATTGAAGTGAGGAAGTCATTTAATTGGCATTCTACACGCTGACTGGATTTTTTGCTTCTTATTCTGCTGATCTTGCAGCAGCTAGCTGTATTTGAAACTGGAAGCTCATTAATGAAATATTATAATTTATTGGTTGTAACTATCAGTGTATACTGAAATTCTTTTACTTTATAATGTGTGTAAACATTTGGCGGACTATGTCAGTTGTTATTTATGTTCATGTTCTGTTTTTTCAGTATGTTGCATTAACAGTCACTTGTTCATAATCGTCTAGACTGCATACACAATAAATTCTTGTGAGTGTCATCAGTCCAAGCTCTTCTTAATTTCTTTCTCTTATACTAAGCTATGGGTTGAACCAGTTAAAGTTAAACTGACAATGCTAATTTGTGTTTCATGCAGATTGTTGACAGATTGTTTCATACTTTCATGCATATTATTGACAGAAATATTGGTTGAAGAACAGAGGACATTCGATGTTGTTATTGCTTTAGAGGTATGCCCTCAAAACTGTTTTAATATAATTGAAGTACCACAATTTCAGGTCCTCTTCTACAACTTTAATCTAAATGCATAGAATGTATCTGAAATTTGTCCCTGCACTAAACATTAAATTTACTGTTCCTTCCTTTCTGACCTACTTCAATGGAGGATTGAAACGATTCATCACGACCGCAATGATCTACGGAACAACACCAACCATGACCTTGTTCAAAGCTCAAATGAGAATGTTGAGGAGTTGAACCAACATAAACAATGAAGGAAGGGGAGAACCAAAACAATGAAGTTGGAAACTGGAAAGGATTGTGACTCGATGTAATACATTATCTTTATTATTCAACTGAAATAAATGTAGTATGATCTTTATTATTTGATAGATTTTGTAACTTGATGTAATACATTATCTTATTAATTACATTGCTTTGCCTCAATTCATGAGAATGTTTAAGTTTGGCACATTTAGATTTTTATTTTCTAGAAATAAAACTTATAAGATGTTATAAAAAAGTCATTTGATAGCACTTGATGAGTGCTATAGAAAAAAAAGGGTATTGAGAAACGCTATAGAAACTAATATAATAACATTTGTTAAATGTTACGTGAGGGAAGACAATAGCATTTCAGAAACGCTATGGTAGAGTATACGATAGCATTTCAGAAACGCTATAAAAGGCCAACTTACTATATAATAGACTTTGGGTCTATTATAGCTTCGGCAGACACAACGTTTTCAAAAACGCTACTATTAATGGGCACTTTTCTTTATAGTGAAAGTTGGATCATTTACATATCTTTATCTCACATTTCATGCACAAACAACACAAAAAATTTTCAATTTTTTGACATGCATAGACCAAAACACCCATCAAACCTTAAATTCTTCACAAACAAAAAATGTCGTTAAGGATCTCACATAGATATTCAACCCAAATTCATTTACACATTTATAACCAAACCTAGAATGTAAGAAACCCAATTTAGATATAAAATCCGAAACTCTATGAACCAAAATTTGATGTTTGATCATTTCAGTTTGAACAAAACACAACAAAAATCAAAACTTTAAAAGAGATTCATGAACCCCACATATCAAACCCATAAAAAACCAATCACCAAAACTTCAACACAAATCCAAAAACCCATCAAACAAAAACCAAAATCCAAGACAAAAACCACCCTAGATTTCAAAATTTAACTAGGAACAAAATCTCGATTGGATCACCTTCAAAGAACCACCAAATTATCCTCAATTTCATGCATATCTCTCCAATAAGGTGACTCAAACACAAAAAAACTAACAAATTTGAAGAAAACCACTCAACAATTCGATTAGATATTTCTAAAACACAAAAGGCTTGAAAAAATTTACCTCTAAAAATCTCTCATTTTCCTTTTTCAAACAAAACCCTATGAGCAACAAAGAGGAGGAAGCTGCGGAGGAGAGAGGAGGAAGACACAACAGGTACGAGTGGCATCCCATCCCGCAATCCCGATCTCGTTCCGATTTTTTGGGTTTTTTGGAATTGATCAACTTATTCTGATCCCATCCCATTCTAATCTAAAGTATGATGGGATCGGGATGAAAATTTTGCAATCCCGCTCATCCCCGTCTCGAATTTATTTATTAATATTATTATTAATTTTAATCAAATACTCTTATAAAGAAAAGTTTAAGATGCGTTGAAATTAAATCAAAACATCTATTGTTTGAAAATTTACTTGCTTGATTTGATACTCTTTGTTTAGGTAGAAACTTTAATTTGGATATTTTGGGTCAAATAAAACCCATGAAAATGTATATTTTTTCACATTTAGATTGGTTATAGGACAAATATTTTTGTAGAAAATAAAGACAAATGATTGTTTGAGTTAATTTTGCACTATGAATTACATAGTTGGAAAACATTGCTTCTAATTATATATTGTATGAATGATATTTCAACTTTTATGGAAATATGCAAGATGGATCTATGGGAGGGCTACTTTCATCTCTCATCATTCACTTGACAAACTTAATTCCATTATAAAGTAACCTTCCACAAATTTTATATAACATTTAATATTGTTATAATGGAAATTATACGTAAATAAATTTGACATTATTGGTTCTGAGCAATGTGAGATGAAATTCTCTTGTTATTTTTCATTGGAGAATTATTTAATACATACTCATCCTATTCCGATTCTGAATGAACGAAATGGAATAGGGATGAGGTCCATTCCATTCTGTGCTCACCCCTAACAAGGAGGAAAAAGTAAGAAAGGACGAAGACGCAACAAAAGGTCTGAACACACATCAAATATTGATTAAACATCAAAGAAAACCCAAAAAATGAAAAATTGGCTATGCTGTTTGTGGTTTTTGTGTAAATTTGTATTTTGCCCATTTTCTTTTCGTAATTAAAAATATGAAAAATTTGGAGAAAGCGGGATGGACGACTCCCTCCCTCCCTCGCTGTTTTCCTCGCCCACTCCTTCAGACATTTAGAATTTTCGTTCTCTAAACTAGTTCCCGAGTTGAGGTGTGCGCGCACAGAAGCATGCGCGAAAGCACCGAAGGGCCTTTCTTCCATAATAATCTGTCATGATGAAGAGGCAACTCCTGAGGACTGTTTGGAGACAGAAGATCTGGTTCATGAGATTCAGACCGATATGGAACTCTCGCTTAGTGCCCTACATGGCAGTGTATCTGCTAACACAATACTCCTTAAGGGACTAGTGAAGAAGAAGCAAATCTCTATACTCATCGATACGGGCATCACTCATTCCTTTGTGGATCCAAACGTGATTAAAGCAACCCAATGGCCTACGGTCTTAACTCCTCAAATGTTGGTGAGGGTAGCAAATGGCCAGCAACTTCATAGCAATGCTCTTTGCCAATGCTTCAAGTGGACGATGCAAGGACTTCATTTCGAAGGAAAAATCAGGGTTCTCCCTCTTGGGGGATATGATATGGTTCTAGGGGGAGATTGGTTGAAGCCATTTGGGGATATAATTATCAACCTTCAGAGATTACAATTGACTCTTACTATACGTGGACAACCTATCACACTACAAGGAATCACACAAGAAGCATCCTTGAGTCTCATGGATGCCAAAGGTATGTCTAAGTTCATTAAGAAATTTTCACCCTCTTGCTTGGGTCAAATTTTTTCCATATCTGCTATAGGCTCACCTTCTACAATTCCATTGTTCCTAAAAGAAATGCTCCAAACCAACAATGATATCTTCCAAGTCCCTACTTCCCTACCACCCCATAGACCACTAGACCATAAAATTCCTTTAAAACCTAACTCCATTCCTCCATCCCAACATCCATACAAGATACCCTACATGCAAAAAACCGAGGTAGAACAACTCATCATAGAAATGTTAGAGACTGGCCTTATTCAACATTCTAGTAGTCCATTTGCCGCACCCATACTTCTTGTAAAAAAAAAAGACAACTCATGGAGATTTTGTGTTGACTATAGGAGACTCAATGACCTTACTATTAAGGATAAATTTCCTATGCCATTGATTGATGAATTGCTAGACGAATTACATGGAGCCACTATTTTATTAGATTGACAATGGAATCCTAAGGTGTCTGATTTTGAGCTTGCAAAGCTATTATGTTTTATAAAACAGTTACGTGACCACTCAGGTGATGGGAACATACAGGTTAGTATTTTTCTTACACAAGTTCTCCGTCCTTCATCTAATATCTATTCTGCATTTAGCAAAAAAGTTATGATGGACATTTTGATTTTGTAGCTATGTAGCAGCTGAATATGCTTGCACAGTTATGTTGATTTCTCATCGCTTGGCTCGACAGGTTTGTTCAAATTTTTTTTTTCAAGGATGCTATGTCTTTAATGATTTTGAATGGAGGATGGTATACATATGATGCAGTGGGTAATTCATTGATGCAGGGAGCTATAGTCGGGATGCTAGCAGATCCAAAGGAGGCAAGTAATGGTGATGATAATGAAGCATAAGAGTTTTCCTCTGCAGATTGATTGATAATGGAGTCTGTCAATTCTATCCGCGTAACCTTTTTTCCCTGTATTAACACTACCAACAGGCAAGGGCTTGCATTCAAGAGGTCCATTTCCTCCCATTTAATCCTACTGACAAGCGTACAGCTTTGACTTATATAGATAGTGAAGGCAAAATGCATAGAGTCAGGAAAGGAAACTGGACGCCGTCTTGGGATGGGAACCAACATGTATCCCTCATCCGCTTTATTAGGCCAAGCCAAGGATGAGTCAATTGCAGCCCTGCCAGTTGATGAACTTATAGAGAAAACTGATGGTTTTGCTGGCGTTTTCTCTGGTATGGTTCTGATATCATGCTATAGCTAGGTTCTAGTGTCCATGAGAGGGAGGCTGGTAGTTGCTGCTAGGTGTTTTTGCTTGGAACTTGCTTTTTCTTCTTTCCTTACTTCTTTTGACTGGTTGTTTGGTTTTGCTTCAGAGCACAAATATGAAATCGTTAAGCGCTTTCAAGCTAGGAAACATATATGTGGAATGACAGGTGATGGAGTTAATGATGCTCCTTCTCTTAAGAGGGCTGACAATGGAATAGTTGTTGCTGATGCAACAGATGCAGCTTGCAGTGCTTCTGACATCGTTTTGACAGAACCCGGGTCTAAGTGTCATCATAAGTGTTGTATTGACCAGTCGAGCCGTCTTTCAGAGGATGAAAAATCATACGGTAAAATGTGCTTGGAAACATTTGATTGAGTTTGGGTTATAGATTACTTGATAACCATTTAATAAAACTGGCTCTTGCCTGATGTAGAACAGTTATTGATATGTATGGATTTTTGCATTTTACAGATCTATGCAGTTTCTATGACAATCCGTATTGTGGTAAGCTATCTGCTATATTTTGGGTTTAATAAGAATTAGGAAAAATAAGTTGTTGGGTAATTGGGTTAGGTGATGCTGAAGATAAGCCTGGAATGCATTCCAACTTGTATTTCCATTATATCTTATATCAAATGAACTAAACTAGAAAACTAAGAAATTGAAGAAACAATGTGAAATAAGAAATACTTGACAACTAAACTATTCTAAACAAATGGAAATACTAGCATGCATAATTCTTATGCGCCATGTCATTGAACTTTTATAGCCATACTTTCCATGTTTTATTTTTGTCTCTATATTCATAACAATGGCAATTGAAGTTGTCACTGGAATCATTGATTATCTTATATGGCACCATTTCAGGGCTATACGCAATTGACGGGAACTTCTTGGACCCTTGTATACTTTATCAGCTTTTACCTCATAACAGTGTTACTACTTTTGAATCTGGTAAGTAACTATTAAATTCTTTTTCTATAATTCTTCTTAGAATGCTTGAAGTGGCATGCATAATACATTCAAACTAATTGCAAAACCTTACCATTTTGTCTCAATCTTTTTTTCTTCTGGGGAAGGAAGCCAAGAAAAATTTTCATGTGCTCAAGCATAAAATCTTGTAATAATGTTTTTGATTAATCAGTAGTTAAAATTTTTGTAATTAATAAAGTCTGCCATCCCCTATATCATCTATTGCTTTAAGTGACAATAATACATATCACATCCTTTAGCAACTACCTCTAACAGACACTATCATATCCTAAATGAACAAACAACTTCCAAGAATATCTTGTAAGAATTTGTGTAATTCTACATTAATTACATATAGTCATTTAAATATCCAAGAGAAGGTTACAGCTTCTGACCAACAACCATGATAGCTGCTGTAGTTTTGACACAGTTTAATAATTACAAAGAAATTTTTGAAGAAATTTCTCTCTTTCTAAAGACCAACATGAGCAATGGAAATGGCGACCAGAAAAGCAGTTACAAAGGTGGTGTTTTGAAGAAATCTCTCTTTCTAATGGAAATATTTGTTTATACATGAGGTAACTCGTCACCTCATTTTTCACATCATGTTATCATTTTTCTAATGGTGTTTTGAAGAAATCTCTCTTTACATTCATTTTTTCTTAAGATGGAAGAAATCATTTGATACTTAAAAGAGATGAGATTATTTTACTCAAGGCACATGGACTCCCTCCATGGTGTACAAGTCAACTTGCTTATATACACTAGCTTTCAAGCGCGTGTTGCAAACCATTATTCCATATAGTCTGAATCAATTGTTTGAAGAATCTTGCACAGATGTTGGAACTAGCTATGTTATGCTTTTCTACAATTGTGATGTCTCAAAAAAAACAAATTTGATATTTTCACAGGAATACTTGTTTATTTGATTCACTGTGTGATACATGTGATTTGAAGACATGAAAGTGGTCTAGTAAACCTAAAATACTATATCTTGAGATCTCTAAGGATGCACTTATTTTTTTCTCCTTGTATGGTTTTAGAGTGCATGTTTATTGTTTAGTTTTCAAAAATGATTTTACCTTTATTAATGGTCTTTTTTGGTTATGAACTTCTACAGCATTTTAGGGTATGCAGTCTCAGCAGTGCAATGAAAGGAAGCCACTACCAAAATCCATGCCTTATTTGCCTCAGCAGCAGCAGGTGCCATCTCATAGCATGCAGAATACAATTGCATTACACTGTAAAACTGCAAAAAAAATAGCAGCATCAGGTGTCAACTACCCTATAGAGAAACCAAGTGATCGGTACTATAAAGCTACAAAAAATAGCAGCAACATTTAAGCAAGATCTGCATTACACTGTGTGCATGTTTTCTTTCATCCAGTCTTTTGTTTTTAGTGGCTAGATTCCTTTCTTCCTCTTCTTTAGTCCCTTTTTAGTCAATTGAATATGACTATGCATGTTCTTGATTGTTACATGTTTTGACAGGGGAGACATTGGAGTGATGGGCTTCACCTGACAATTGAAGCAAAAGAAAGGTTACATATACAGAATGAAGTTGTAACATTGGCATCCATCAGCTACCAAGTGAAGAACATTCAGTTGAATCATTCTTCATATAAATATCATTCTTCCTTTTGTCAGGATTTGAATGTACTTACTATGAATTCCATACTTTCAGGTATATGCAGGATTTGACTTCAAAAGTTCCTATTATGGTGGTAGAAGGGAACCATGCATTGTCAAATAGTAAAGTTCCTATTATGATGAGATAATGATATGCACATGACAAAGGCCCCACTAGCATGCTCCATAGGAAAGGTAAGCTACAAACAGTAATTACTATCAAGTTTACTTTAAATTTACAACAGAGAAGCTGAAGAAATTGGTAAACAATCTGTATAAGGGGTAATATCAGGAATCTTGAAGTACTATTCAGGTTCTCATTCAATCCATTTGTCATTGAAGTGAGGAAGTCATTTAATTGGCATTCTACACGCTGACTGGATTTTTTGCTTCTTATTCTGCTGATCTTGCAGCAGCTAGCTGTATTTGAAACTGGAAGCTCATTAATGAAATATTATAATTTATTGGTTGTAACTATCAGTGTATACTGAAATTCTTTTACTTTATAATGTGTGTAAACATTTGGCGGACTATGTCAGTTGTTATTTATGTTCATGTTCTGTTTTTTCAGTATGTTGCATTAACAGTCACTTGTTCATAATCGTCTAGACTGCATACACAATAAATTCTTGTGAGTGTCATCAGTCCAAGCTCTTCTTAATTTCTTTCTCTTATACTAAGCTATGGGTTGAACCAGTTAAAGTTAAACTGACAATGCTAATTTGTGTTTCATGCAGATTGTTGACAGATTGTTTCATACTTTCATGCATATTATTGACAGAAATATTGGTTGAAGAACAGAGGACATTCGATGTTGTTATTGCTTTAGAGGTATGCCCTCAAAACTGTTTTAATATAATTGAAGTACCACAATTTCAGGTCCTCTTCTACAACTTTAATCTAAATGCATAGAATGTATCTGAAATTTGTCCCTGCACTAAACATTAAATTTACTGTTCCTTCCTTTCTGACCTACTTCAATGGAGGATTGAAACGATTCATCACGACCGCAATGATCTACGGAACAACACCAACCATGACCTTGTTCAAAGCTCAAATGAGAATGTTGAGGAGTTGAACCAACATAAACAATGAAGGAAGGGGAGAACCAAAACAATGAAGTTGGAAACTGGAAAGGATTGTGACTCGATGTAATACATTATCTTTATTATTCAACTGAAATAAATGTAGTATGATCTTTATTATTTGATAGATTTTGTAACTTGATGTAATACATTATCTTATTAATTACATTGCTTTGCCTCAATTCATGAGAATGTTTAAGTTTGGCACATTTAGATTTTTATTTTCTAGAAATAAAACTTATAAGATGTTATAAAAAAGTCATTTGATAGCACTTGATGAGTGCTATAGAAAAAAAAGGGTATTGAGAACGCTATAGAAACTAATATAATAACATTTGTTAAATGTTACGTGAGGGAAGACAATAGCATTTCAGAAACGCTATGGTAGAGTATACGATAGCATTTCAGAAACGCTATAAAAGGCCAACTTACTATATAATAGACTTTGGGTCTATTATAGCTTCGGCAGACACAACGTTTTCAAAAACGCTACTATTAATGGGCACTTTTCTTTATAGTGAAAGTTGGATCATTTACATATCTTTATCTCACATTTCATGCACAAACAACACAAAAAATTTTCAATTTTTTGACATGCATAGACCAAAACACCCATCAAACCTTAAATTCTTCACAAACAAAAAATGTCGTTAAGGATCTCACATAGATATTCAACCCAAATTCATTTACACATTTATAACCAAACCTAGAATGTAAGAAACCCAATTTAGATATAAAATCCGAAACTCTATGAACCAAAATTTGATGTTTGATCATTTCAGTTTGAACAAAACACAACAAAAATCAAAACTTTAAAAGAGATTCATGAACCCCACATATCAAACCCATAAAAACCAATCACCAAAACTTCAACACAAATCCAAAAACCCATCAAACAAAAACCAAAATCCAAGACAAAAACCACCCTAGATTTCAAAATTTAACTAGGAACAAAATCTCGATTGGATCACCTTCAAAGAACCACCAAATTATCCTCAATTTCATGCATATCTCTCCAATAAGGTGACTCAAACACAAAAAAACTAACAAATTTGAAGAAAACCACTCAACAATTCGATTAGATATTTCTAAAACACAAAAGGCTTGAAAAAATTTACCTCTAAAAATCTCTCATTTTCCTTTTTCAAACAAAACCCTATGAGCAACAAAGAGGAGGAAGCTGCGGAGGAGAGAGGAGGAAGACACAACAGGTACGAGTGGCATCCCATCCCGCAATCCCGATCTCGTTCCGATTTTTTGGGTTTTTTGGAATTGATCAACTTATTCTGATCCCATCCCATTCTAATCTAAAGTATGATGGGATCGGGATGAAAATTTTGCAATCCCGCTCATCCCCGTCTCGAATTTATTTATTAATATTATTATTAATTTTAATCAAATACTCTTATAAAGAAAAGTTTAAGATGCGTTGAAATTAAATCAAAACATCTATTGTTTGAAAATTTACTTGCTTGATTTGATACTCTTTGTTTAGGTAGAAACTTTAATTTGGATATTTTGGGTCAAATAAAACCCATGAAAATGTATATTTTTTTCACATTTAGATTGGTTATAGGACAAATATTTTTGTAGAAAATAAAGACAAATGATTGTTTGAGTTAATTTTGCACTATGAATTACATAGTTGGAAAACATTGCTTCTAATTATATATTGTATGAATGATATTTCAACTTTTATGGAAATATGCAAGATGGATCTATGGGAGGGCTACTTTCATCTCTCATCATTCACTTGACAAACTTAATTCCATTATAAAGTAACCTTCCACAAATTTTATATAACATTTAATATTGTTATAATGGAAATTATACGTAAATAAATTTGACATTATTGGTTCTGAGCAATGTGAGATGAAATTCTCTTGTTATTTTTCATTGGAGAATTATTTAATACATACTCATCCTATTCCGATTCTGAATGAACGAAATGGAATAGGGATGAGGTCCATTCCATTCTGTGCTCACCCCTAACAGGGAGGAAAAAGTAAGAAAGGACGAAGACGCAACAAAAGGTCTGAACACACATCAAATATTGATTAAACATCAAAGAAAACCCAAAAAATGAAAAATTGGCTATGCTGTTTGTGGTTTTTGTGTAAATTTGTATTTTGCCCATTTTCTTTTCGTAATTAAAAATATGAAAAATTTGGAGAAAGCGGGATGGACGACTCCCTCCCTCCCTCGCTGTTTTCCTCGCCCACTCCTTCAGACATTTAGAATTTTCGTTCTCTAAACTAGTTCCCGAGTTGAGGTGTGCGCGCACAGAAGCATGCGCGAAAGCACCGAAGGGCCTTTTCTTCCATAATAATCTGTCATGATGAAGAGGCAACTCCTGAGGACTGTTTGGAGACAGAAGATCTGGTTCATGAGATTCAGACCGATATGGAACTCTCGCTTAGTGCCCTACATGGCAGTGTATCTGCTAACACAATACTCCTTAAGGGACTAGTGAAGAAGAAGCAAATCTCTATACTCATCGATACGGGCATCACTCATTCCTTTGTGGATCCAAACGTGATTAAAGCAACCCAATGGCCTACGGTCTTAACTCCTCAAATGTTGGTGAGGGTAGCAAATGGCCAGCAACTTCATAGCAATGCTCTTTGCCAATGCTTCAAGTGGACGATGCAAGGACTTCATTTCGAAGGAAAAATCAGGGTTCTCCCTCTTGGGGGATATGATATGGTTCTAGGGGGAGATTGGTTGAAGCCATTTGGGGATATAATTATCAACCTTCAGAGATTACAATTGACTCTTACTATACGTGGACAACCTATCACACTACAAGGAATCACACAAGAAGCATCCTTGAGTCTCATGGATGCCAAAGGTATGTCTAAGTTCATTAAGAAATTTTCACCCTCTTGCTTGGGTCAAATTTTTTCCATATCTGCTATAGGCTCACCTTCTACAATTCCATTGTTCCTAAAAGAAATGCTCCAAACCAACAATGATATCTTCCAAGTCCCTACTTCCCTACCACCCCATAGACCACTAGACCATAAAATTCCTTTAAAACCTAACTCCATTCCTCCATCCCAACATCCATACAAGATACCCTACATGCAAAAAACCGAGGTAGAACAACTCATCATAGAAATGTTAGAGACTGGCCTTATTCAACATTCTAGTAGTCCATTTGCCGCACCCATACTTCTTGTAAAAAAAAAAGACAACTCATGGAGATTTTGTGTTGACTATAGGAGACTCAATGACCTTACTATTAAGGATAAATTTCCTATGCCATTGATTGATGAATTGCTAGACGAATTACATGGAGCTACTATTTTTTCCAAACTAGACCTAAGGTCGGGGTATCATCAAATAAGAGTTCACCCTCCTGATATTCACAAAACTGCTTTCAAACCCACCATGGACACTTTGAGTTTAGAGTTATGCCTTTTGGTCTAACCAATGCACCCGCCACTTTTCAATCCTTAATGAACCAAATATTCCAACCCTTCTTGAGGAAATTCATTTTAGTCTTTTTTGATGACATATTAGTTTATAGTAAGAGTGAGGAAGATCATGTTTCTCACCTCCACACCACTTTTTCCATATTGAGATCACATCAACTCTTTGCTAAATTTTCTAAGTGCTCTTTTGTTCAACATAGACTTGAGTACCTAGGCCATATCATTAGCCCTAATGGTGTAGAGGCCGATCCCCAAAAGATAGATGCTATGCAATCTTGGCCAATACCCACCACACTCAAACAAATAAGGGGTTTCCTAGGACTCACCGGGTACTATAGAGAATTCATCAAGAGTTATGGTCAATTGGCTCAACCTCTCACGAATCTCCTTAAGAAAAATTCTTTTCTTTGGTCACCCAAGGCTACCCAAGCTTTCCTAACTCTCAAAGAGGCCATGTGCCAGGCCCCGGTTTTGGCTTTGCCCAACTTCACTAAGCCTTTCTTCCTTGAGACCGACGCATGTTCTAAAGGTGTGGGAGCTGTCCTTTCTCAAGAAGGAAGACCTATAGCCTATTTTAGTAGAGCTTTAGGACCTAAAAACCTTCATTTGTCTACTTATGAGAAGGAGCTTTTGGCTATTGTGATTGCCATTCACAAATGGAGGTCATATTTGTTGGGATCCAAGTTCTATATTCATACGGACCACCAAAGCATTAGGCATTTTTTGTCTCAGAAAGTGACCACAGTTATGCAACAAAAGTGGCTCTCTAAGCTATTGAGGTTTGACTATGAGATCGCATACAAGAAGGGTGTCGACAACAGGGCTGCTGATGCACTTTCCAGACGTGATTTTGATGACTCCCAGTGCCTGGCAATTTCCACAGTGACTCCGCTTTGGCTGCAACAAGTTGCCAACAGTTATGAGGAGGATTCCTATGCCAATACTCTGATTCAGCAGTTGCTAATTGATCCACAGGCTGTTCCTAACTTCTCTTATGTGAATGGCCTGCTCCATTATCAACAGAAGCTATACATTGGCTCAACAGGATCACTAAGACACCAGATTCTTACTGCTTTACATTGCTCAGCCATAGGTGGCCACTCTGGTATAGCTGCTACATATAAGAGACTGCAACAACACTTCTACTGGCGAGGCATGAAGACCCTGTTAGTTCAGTTCATAACAAGGTGTGATGTTTGCCAACGTAATAAGCATGATCAGGCTGCATATGGTGGGCTTTTGCAACCCTTCGAACCACAAGACGGTCATTTTGGTAGTGATAGATAGGCTCACTAAATTTAGTCACTTTTTGGCTCTATCACACCCCTTCACATCAGCAATGGTGGTTGAAACATTCCTTCAAAATGTCTACAAGTTGCATGGGTTGCCTACTTCAATTGTATCAGACAGATAAAGTTTTTATCAGTGCTTTCTGGCAGGATTTGTTTATGGCTCTAGGCACAAAATTGGCATTAAGCACAACATATCACCCTTAGTCAGATGGTCAGACTGAGAGAACAAACTCCTGTTTGGAAACATACTTAAGATGCATGTGTGGCGAGGTCCCAAATAGATGGTTTCACTAGTTATATCTGGCTGAGCATTGGTTTAACACCACCTACCACTCAAGCCTACAAACCACACCATTTCAAGCCTTATATGGCTATGCTCCTCCTCTCTTGGCATTACCTCCCATCTCTTCTCTTTTCAATTCCTGAGGTTAACCAGTACATGGAAGACAGGAACCAAATGCTTCAATTACTGAAAGAGAAATTGGTTAAGGCCCAGGAATGCATGAAACTCTACGCAGATAAACATAGAAGTGACAGGGAGTTTGCTATTGGCGATTGGGTTTACCTCAAACTCCAACCGTATCGCCAAACATCCGTGAACATAAGGAAGAATCTGAAGCTGTCTGCCAGATTTTATGGCCCGTTTCAGGTACTGGACAAGATAGGGGCTGTGGCTTATAAATTAGACCTTCCTTCTTTCTCCAAGATTCATCCCGTCTTCCACGTCTCACAATTGAAGGGAAAACTTGGCCAATCCATCATTCCAACACCGCAGCTACCTCTAGTTGATGGGCAAGGGCAGTTTAAAGCTGAACCAATAGCAATTCTGGTTCGTCGGTTAATTCCTCGACATAACCGTGCTATGACACAAGTCTTGGTTCAATGGTCTAATTCCACAGCTCAGGAAGCAACATGGGAAGATTGGGCTCACCTCACCGCATCATTTCCTCATTTCAATCCTTGAGGACAAGGATTTGGTGAAGGAGTGGGTATTGTCATGATTGGAAGGAATTACAACAGATTCTGAGTTGGCGCGAAAACAAGAAGGAATTAAAAGAAAGAAACAAATTCAAAAATGGGAGGAAAATGATGGTTTGGTAACTTTTTCATTGTTAGTTAGTGGATCACATGGGATATACAGTGTCCCCCTAGTATTGGCTGAAAGGAAAATTCTGTTATAGCTATTGCCTTTAAATACAATAAGAGAGGAGTGCAGAGCTCAATATGTAAAAATCAGTCGGTTCTGAGGCTCCAATTCGAAAGGATTGTGAGATTTGTTTTTGCTCTTGCCTATCAATAGAATTTCCATTTTTTCAATCTATTAATCAGGGGTTGTGACATAATCTTTCCAGACACAGACCAAATCGAATGAGTGTTGAAAACCGAAGATGATGTGCAGAATCGGATCCCCGTCATGTTTCGTCTAACGGCTCGCTTCATTAGTTCTTCATTCAAAGCACCAAATCTTAATTCCTTCTCTCGTTATCAACATCTCCTCATCCCCAAATCAAGAAACTTGCCAAACCACCACCGATTCTCTCTCACCTCCTCCTTGCGCTCGGAGATCTTACAATTCTCGGCGGCAATGTCGAGCAACAGAGAGCCTTCGCCGGAGAACATTATTCATCCTCCAGGTGTTGAAGATGTGCTTGATTTCGTGTCCAACCCTAACTCCAACCCTAGCCGTGGTAGTAGTGTGAGTGAAGAAGGCTTAGGAGGAGCTGGAAGGAAACTTCTTCTGCAAGAATTGTCCAAGAATGTGGTGTATTTGCAGTGCGAATCGTCCGCTCAAGGGGGTTCTTGCGATGTTTACTTGGTTGGAACTGTTCACGTTTCTCAGGTAATTCCTTTGGCAAGTTTCAATAAGTAAAGTTGCGCCATTTCAATAAGTAATCCCTTTTGGCAAGTGAATTGGTGCTCCAGGATCTTCAAATTCTTATTTTGCCTATTTCCTTTATCAAATTCGTTAATCTTTATTTAGTTGTTAACAAGAGGGAGTTGGCATGTGCTATAGTTTGAAGATATTTGTTGTGAGAAATAATCAATGTCTGTTCTAGTTTTTAGGGAAAACTTTTGAGCCTTCGGGGAATTCTCAAAAGGAGACTTTATTTTGATAGAGAATGAGGTATGCATTGCATTTTTATTATCAAGGAAACCCATCCGACAGATGAATTATATTTCCTTACCATCAAAATAGTGTATCCAATCAATTTTAAAGTGATAATAATTGGAGTAGACTGTCCCTCAACTGAAATTTGATTCTAATATCAATTGTTAACTATGTAATTCAGGATCAGAAATATTAACACCGTTATTTTGTCATGCACACTTCAGATATCCTTCTTAGCAGCGGAAAGTTCATTGACATTTGCATTCTAGGTGTAAGGCACACCTAAGGGCTAGTCTATTGGCTGCCATTGACTTTCTTAACTTAGGTATCCCTCCCCATTTCTGCCTCTGTTACTCTTGTCCATCTGCTTCATCAGTTATTCTCTTTGACACACTTCTATTCTAAATTCCTTCCAAAACTCCACTACTTAGCACTCTTATCTTACAAGTGATCTTTATATGACGAAATCTGACCCCAATTACCCTACGGTTTTTATTGCATACATGAACTATGTGGGACCATATCTCATTAAGAGATGTTTACAGTCTACCTCATCCACTTGTTATTGCCATGTGGGTTAGACCTTTTTACACACTTGTTATTGCCCTATGGGTTATAGTATTCATGAGGTTAAGGCAAAATAAGAAAAGTTAACATTAACTTTCTCTCGTTTAGTTATAACATTTACTGTAGATCGATCAATCAGAAAATCAGCAAGAAATCGCCAATTACTTCTGCTAGAGATTGTTGGAATGATTAATTCGAAAATCGTAGCGCTTTACTAGTGGGAAGAGATTAATCGCCGATTTAATAACACGGGTATAACTATAGACATTGTTTTTTATAGTTTTAACCTTGGTCTTCACTTGCATTCATGTAACCCAATATAAAACCATTGTTTGATTCCCATGATTTTATCATTTGACATACACTTTGACTGTGCCTGTGGGATTGATTTTTCTTTCAGACCACCAACCTTAATCTTAATCCCCATTCTCAATGTATGGTATTTTTAGTCTTCACGAATGAACCTTTGTGTATTATGGAAATTTTTAATTTTTTTGATTTATTTTTTTCCGAATATACCAATATTTTTAGTGATCACTCAAGTTTACTTAAGTAGTTCTTTCCTGGATCGGTATTTTGTTGAAATAAGGTTGCGATGGTTTCCGTTTTGATATAAGTGTCTCTTTAACATTTTATTAATTCTGTGGCATCTCTCCAAACAATGTTGATTTGTTCATTCCTTACTTTATTAATATGATACTTGTTTTACTTTTTGTTGTTGCAGGAATCTTGTAGAGAAGTGCAAGCTGTTGTCAGTTACTTGAAACCGCAGGTGCTTCCCTCTTGAAACTCACAAACACTTGATCGATGGATGGATCATTTAGCAGGTTAGCTGCCTGCTTTGAGATTTAATTAATTATTATTATTTTTTTTCTGTTGAATTTAGAAATTGAACAGCAGAATGCATCTCCTAATGGTCATTTGTTTTTGGCAGGTTGTTTTCTTGGAGTTTTGTTCCAATCGCGTGTCGATCTTGACCCCACAAGATCTTAAGGTATGACTAATAGATCACTTCTTTAGATATACCATTTTCTAAGCAAGATTAAAGATATTATCATTCCTTGCCTTTCTATCTAAACTTGTGGTTGCATGACAAGTAACAATGACTATATCTATTTAGTTTCGTTTGGTACGAGATTATTCATTATACATGATACCATTTTTCTTTATTTCTAAGGCAACATTTTATTGAGAAATAGTTGTGACAGTACAAAATGGATTTCCAAAAGGAGATATTTATGGTTGCTTATATAAAAGTTTCGTATCCCAACTGACTTGCATGGACGAAAACTCTTCTTAGTAACAAATTGGAGGTGCCGAATGCCAGGAAACTGAAATGGGTAATACAAGTATATGGAACTGAATATGCATTTCTCAACACTTGTAATAGAAAGCCGAAGTACGAGATTATGCGAATAATAGCTCCAAGCTCTAAATACAAAGATTATAGAGGTAACTAGAAGCAGCTAGTAATGTTGGGAAAAGACAATGTTTAAGAACCAAGATTTTTTGTTTATTTCTCGGCTCTTAAATTTTCTGATGGGAGAAAATATATCTGAGAGGTGCCAATCGTGCTTATGATTTTACTTCCTTATAGTATTGTCGTATAAGCTTTATTGTTTACCTTCTATATGCTTCATCTTTGAGTTTATTATTATTATTTGATCAATCAAAATAGCAATTTTATAAAAGGAGAAAGATTGCCAATTGTGAGTGGGACACTCACTAAAGGCTACAAAGCTAGCTAACCCTACGTGAAAAGAAAATTCTAAATTCTCCCAACTGAACATAAATTCATCCATATGAAGATATCCACCAGTGCTGTAATGTAAGCTCAATACCAAAGGATAATTAATTAATTAATAATAATAATAATAATAATAATAATAATAATAATAATAATAATAATAGCAACAACAACAATATTATTATTATTATTATTGTTGCTATTATTATTATTATTATTATCATTATTCTTTCCTTAAGTACTGTGTTTTACAGTAGCACTTCCTTTGGTTTGGTTTGGTTAGGTTACTACTATTTAACATTGCAAACTAATCTGAAAAACGAAAGAGAGAAGAAAAGGATGATCCGGCTGACTTGGTACACGACACTCCACCATTTCTCATAGTTGGTCATTCTTCTTGTCAAGAAATCCATAGTGGCTGTTCAGTTAAATATTAGACCCCAACAAAAAACCCTTTAGCAGGGATATCTTTGCCTTGGTCACCCTATAGATTAGCCTCATTGCTAATGTACTCATTGATTTGAGGGTAGTGTAAAAGGAGCAACCTTTAGTCCACTTCCATGGTAAGCATCTTCCTAATCTTTGAAAGAGACACCCTTCCTAATCTTTGAAAGAGACACCCCGAAGAGCTTCAAGAAGCTGGTGGCTTCAACTATTTCCACGCGACCCTGTTATTTAACAGGTATCCAAATTCTTTTCAATGCCTCTCTTTCTGTGGGAGATTCCAATTCATACGTGTAAGAGGGTTGCACGAGTCATCTGGATTGTACAGCCACTTACCACGTAATTGCTCACTCGAGCAAGGCACAATCACATTGATTGTAGGCACAGGCAATGATGACTGTTAGAAGACATGGGGGCTTTCAGGTTTGGTGGTCTAATGAGGTGAGAATATCACTGAGCCAGGGCACTGTATCCACTTTTCAAATGCATCTGCTGTAGCTTCCCAATGGAGTCATTTGGGACTTTTGCGAGGTGCTTTGCATTATTTGCTTGAAGGGTCAAGAACCTTCTTCTCGCAACCCTTGCTTATAAATAGTAAAGACATGAGGAGAGAAAGGTGCTTTATTGGTGCTTGGCTCTTGTTCCAACTTTGGCAATTTAATCTGGCATTGTTGCATCTTTATGTTTCTCCCTTCTCCAAACCAAAAGTATTTCTTTCCGTGTTATACCTTATTCAATTTGATAGTGTTCCGACTTTAATGAACTTTACTTACACCAGGGAACTTTGGCGTACGTTTTGAACAAGTATCCTCCTAAAACTTCACTAGGTTGCTAGTGAGCTCGAGGTTTTTCCCGATTCCGAATTTCGTGTTGCATTGGAAGAAGCAATGAAATATGGTGGTAAAGTTATACTGGGTGATTGTCCTGTCCGGGTAAGAGAGTTCTTGTTCTTATTTCCCTACATCACGTGCAACGCTGATTCTAAGGGCTAACTACGTTCTATGATCATCCCCTTTTTAATTCATTCTAGATATGATCTATGCCCTCATCTATTGTGTTGGAAACACTTTCCATATGCTCATGGGCACTATAAAACAACTAGTCTAAGATTGAAATTTTTTCTTATTGTCTTTGTTATTAATGGTAAATGATACACAAAGTATAGTACACCAAGCACATGTTCATATTTTAGTTATATTTGTGAAAAATTTGCATTGTTTATTGTAATTGTGTTATGAATTCTTGAAAATGATCTATGTTGTCTGAGTGGGAGTTAGCGAGAGTTGCGGTAGAACTAAAGTTTATATAGTTTGCATACTAATAATACACCATAATACAATACTAATAATAAACCATAATTCAAACATGACTAGGAAGTAACCTATCCAAAACACCATAACACAACAACATGTAGTATCAAGTGGACCTCTAAGAGGAACAACTTTTGTTAAAATCAGTCATCAACATAGTATCAAGTGGACCTCTAAGAGGAACAACTTTTCTCTTCTTACTACTTACACTTCCACTTCCACTTCCACTTCCAATGCCAATGCCACTGCCACTAATTGTTTGTTGTTGTTGTGCAACATCATCATCTCCAATCTCTCCAATCTCTCGAATCTCTTCTCCACCTAACAAAGCACTATCATTGAGAATTTGTGTAACTCTAGACTTCTCAATTTTTTTTTCTTGTTTCATTTAATGCTGCCATGCATTTCATTCTAACATCACTTGGTACCTTCTCACATTTTGACACATTCCCTGTCTTCCATGCAAGATGCTATTTTAGTCTTGTAATTCCAGAACGAATCATCCTATTACAAAAGTTGCACCATACTAACGATTTATTAGTGGGATCCCTGCATTGTCCCCACTCCCATGCCATGTCATTCGAATTAGGCTTCATGGGATTTGAGTTTGAAGCTCGTGATGATGATTCCATGATGAATACCGCTATCATACACAAAATAAATTGATCAGTGATCACTAAACATAAAAATAATAACTTACAAGTTTGTATTTAATAAGTTGTGCAAAAGCAAAATCCATAACAGGAATTCAATAGGTTAACAAAAGAAGCTAAGGAAATTGCCTTATTTTTCTCAAGTGACATGAAGAAATCAGTCGTTAGATTGAAGGAGCAAATCAAAGCAAAACACAAAAGAATAAGGAACAAAAGCAAAACAGAAGAAGCAAATCAGACTTAGTAACTTACAGATTCTGATTTCCAAAAAAAAAAAAAAAAAAAAACAGATTGATCGAAGCAAAGCAAAACAGAAGAAGGAACAAAAACAAAGCAAAAGAGAAGAAGGAACAGATAAGCAAAATAGAAGAAACAAAGCAAGAGAGAAGCAGCAAAGCAGACTTAAGGAGTCCACAGATTGCTCGAAGTAAAACAAAGCAAAACAGAAAAAGGAACAAAAACAAAGCAAAAGAGAAGAAGGAACAGAGCAAAGCAGAGAAGGAACAAAGCAATGAAAGCAGAATAGCAGACTTATAGGTTGATCGAAAAAACTTCCCTTCTCTTAGGGTTCTTCCTTTCTCTTAGGGTTTCGATCGATTAGGGTTCTTCCCTTCTCTTCCCTTCTTCTCTGTTCGATCGACTAGGGTAGCAGGCTCAATCGACTGGTTTCTTTGTTCTTCCTTCCTTCCTCTGTTCTTCGTTTCCCTTCTTCTCTTTCTTTTCCTTCATTCCTTTGGTTTTTTATTTCAGATCTGCAATCGAGAACCTAGGTTAGTAAAAAAAAATCTGACTTTATTTACCGATACGTTATAACGGCGATACTAAAAACGTTTTATTAAAATAACGGCCGGTATATTACGTTATAACGCCATCCGTTATGCCCTAACGTTTTATGAAAAAACTTAGCGCCTCGAGGCCGTTATGAGTTATTTCGGAGTTATAACCCGTTATTAACTGCCCAGGTCTTAAGACAAAAGGCCATAAACTAGTACTAATAAGTAATAACAAAATCCAAGTGAGAAGAATTTAAAAAAAAAATTCAAATAAAGCAGGTATTGGATTAGAATACCATTAAAAAGAAAGGACTGAAGAAGGCTAGAGAGAGAAGATTGAACTGAAATCAGTGGAAGAGGACTAAGACGAACATAAGAAGTGGGGGACCATACCTGCAAAAAGAAGGAAGATGAAGATCGATTTGGTCATCACGCAAAGTTGCAGATTTGATTGATTTGGGAAACTAGGGTAGATTCCATTTTAAGTGTTTGTGTTTATATTAAACATTAATAGGTAATTAAAATATCTAACTATTACTTATTTTGTTAATTAAGTATTGCTTATTGACAATGTTGTCAGGGGCGAGGCGAGACATGGGGCGCCAAGGTCTGCCACTTGAGCCTTGGAGAGGCGGGGTGCTGCCGCAATGGAACCTTTGTTTAAAAGGGTAGAGATTTAGTGTACTAACCTCCACATTAACTAGTGCATGTCTGTGGCACTCTAAAGAAAAAAAATGAGCCTTGGCAGAGCTACGGTTGACCCTCAACAACATAGCTTATTTGTGCCCCCATTTTTCCTTTCTATCCGCAACACCCCAGGTGAAGCGGTTTTTTGCAATGCTCTAAAGCACCAATCCCCTTTGAAGCGAGGAATTGCTGAAGCGATGTGCTAGGTTGAAAAAGTCCTAACCGGCCGTTGTAACTCTTCTGCAATGCCACATCAGATAATATAGAAAATGATGGGATGCATGTATTTGTGTCCTTGCTTACATTTTCTGAAATTCCACACCGTATCTTCGTATCCCGTCGTTCCTACACATGCTTGCACCACCATAAGGATATAGATGCCTCTGCAAGGTGGTGAATGCACAAAATGTAGTTTTTATAGTTTTTTAATTGAATAAAAATCTATTAAAAGCTTATCGTTTTTTCTTTTCAAAGTCAATTTTTGAATTTATGACACCCTTTGTACCTGGTTTTTAAATCTTTAATGGCGCATGAGTGAAGGTAGTTTTTGTATTCAGTTCTTATTCAAGAGTTTCTATATCTTAGTGGTCATTGGTGATCATGTCTTTTCTGTTGGAATAGATTACATTACAAAGGACATGGGGGAAAATGTCACTCTGGCATAGGACAAAATTTCTGTATAGCATATTTTTCCAAGCAGTATTTTTGCCAAGCCCTACAGATCTCAACAAAATGGTATGATCACTTTAACTCACCACCACGATTAAATGTGTTGAATTCCTTTAGATCTTTTATCTAGGGTTATTCTTAAGATAAATAGGTCTTATGGTCTTATTTAATACTTTTGATATTTATCTCTTATTGTTATTATTTTTTGTGCCTGCATATGGCAATAATTGCTACCTTTCCTATTTTCAATTGAAAGAAATGGATAATGTTGACATGTTAACTCTTGTGATTCAAGAGATGAGCAAGGCATTCACCACTTTGATGGAAACCCTTCTTTATGAACGTGATGTGTTAGTATCATTTCCTTTCATTTCTTGTCATCTACTTGCATTTTTACCTTGGCCTTTGTTTATGCCATCAAAGTTGAACATAGTAGCTAGTTATAGTATGTTCCACATTGTACACGAGTGTTCAGAAAATCTATAGGCGGTAGGCGAATGGCGAGCAGGAGACTAGCGCTCAGAGGCCTAGGCAGAGTGTAGGCGGGGCTTAGGCGATTTTATTTATTTATTATAATTTATAATTTCATAGAAGTTAAGCATAATAACATATAAATTACTCCTAATTCATGCCAAGATACATATGCAAAATGTATTAAAAAAAACTAGAGCCTTAATTTTTTTATTTTTTTTAAAATAAATAAATAAAAAGTTCAAAATCCCGCCCAGGCGACCGCCTAGCCCTCCTGGGTAGCTCCCAACCGCCTAGGCCGATTTTTTAGAACACTGTTGTACATGTTTTGGAATGCCAAAATATTAGATCAAAAGTTCTCGTTCTAATACTTTTCTTTTTTCTCTCTTCAAACCCACTGCTTTTCAAATCATTTTTCTTTGCTTTTACAAATAATTGTTTACAAATTTAGCAATCTGGAGGGTGAATCGCAACTGTGAGTTAGAAAACAAAGAGTTAATAAGTTACGTTTAAAAAAAAAAAATTAACAAAACAAAACATATAAAAGGGGAAAAATGTCTAGTGACTGCGCAGTTCACTAGACAAGCAAACCATCCAACAAAACTTGTTTACTTGTAACTAGACTCTCCCGTATGTTTTCCCAAAACCAAACCAGTGCCTTAATCTTATTGCATAAAGCAGGGCATTCCCTTCTCCTATCTTTGAAAATTCTATCATTTCTCTCTTCCAAACTCAGATGACAGTAAATGGACCCTCTTCCACAACCATAAACCTTTCTCAGAGCGACTATTTTTGTGCCAATTAAAAGCTATCTGCAATGTGAGTTGGGCATAAATGATGTGGAAGGAGTGTTGTAAGGCAGAGTTCCTTGCCCAAGTGTCTTGCCATGAGTTCATTGCCCAAGTGTCATGCCAAAAAATAATTCTCTCCATACTCCGAATCAAAAGAAATATTTGGGCTGCAAAAATGCTTCAAAATCATGATTGCTCTCCATCATGCACGCCCATAAGGATTATTGGAGAGGTTGGTATACAACCCTCCATTTGAGAGACCATACTTCTCTTGAATCACTGTTGTCCATAGTTAACCTTCTTCTCTACCAAATCTCTGAATCCATTTGGCTAGAGGAGCCTAGTTGAAAACTTTTAGTCTTCTAATGTCCAGTCCTCTCTTCTTCTTTGGTTCACAAATATTCTGCCAACTTACCCAATGGTGGCTATTTTTATCTCCATCTGTTCCCCTTAGGAATTCCTTAACCACTGAAACAGGCATGAAGCAGGCATGGTACAGGTACACATCATTAATACAAGAATGTCTGAGATGGTACTTTTTTATCAGAGTAAGTCTCCCAGCCTTTGAAATGTATTTTCTCGTCCAAACTGCTAATCTGCTATTGATTCATTATTCTGTTGGTTCTTAGAAGCTATGCTTTTATACTCAGCTCCTAGGGGTAAACCCAAGTATGTAGTAGGCAATTGACCTTCTTTGCAGTTCAAAATGTCAACCTAACTTCCAAAGTTTTCACTTCACCCACAATAAACAAGTTGGTTTTGTTGAAATTGATGCCTAAACCAGAAACAATTTCAAACCACAATAAGATGGATTTTGTGGCCTCTAGTTGATGAATACTAGGGTCCATGAATAAAATGGTGTCATGCATATTGAAGGATAGGGACTGAAGTACCTCCTCTAGCTTTATACCTATTAACAAGGATGTAGCGGTCACTATCAAGATCATTTGGGTTAAGGCTTCAACAACCAATGAAAAAATTAGAGGGGAAATGGGTCACCCTACCTGATTCAGGCCTTCAAGGACCCCATTACTTTGACAAAAAAGGGACCCTTTTACTTTGACCAAAAAGGAAGCTGTTTGAAGAAGAGTGTTGACCCACCTCATTTCACTGCATAATCCATTCTTTTGAGCATATACCCCATGAATTCCCAGCAGTTGGTGTCAAAAGCTTTAGAGAAATCCAATTTACAAACAAACCCTGGTTCTTTAGACTTTAATCCATTATCAATCAATTCATTTGCAATGAGTGCCCATCAATTAGTTGTCTGCCTTGCATTGTTGATGATTGGAAAGGGAAAACCAGCTTAGACATGACTTCGTTAACTCTCATGGTCAAGACATTGGAAATGAGTTTAGCTGCTAATGTAATTAGACTATGGGTTTGAAATCTGCAATGGATGTGCCCCCTCAATTTTTGGAATGAGAGAAATCAGTGTAGTGTGTAACCCAAGGATGCACAGACACATGTTTCGAGTCCGACAAGGACACGATACGCGACTCTGCAAATTTCAAAAAATTAGGGCTCAGCGACACGCTCAAACTGTACTTTTTATTAATTTTATATTTTTTTATAATTCATATGAACATAAACAACCTAAAGCTTAAAATTGTTTAAAATTTTTACTTTTGAAGCTGGAAGAGGAGAGCTTAACAAGAGAAATAGAAAATTTTACAGAGATGTATAAATAGTCAAAATTTACTAGGGAGTATCTAATTTACAAATTATTTCAAAATAGTGTGTAATTGTGTATCTAAGAGCAAAATAGTCATCAGAAACGGAGAAATCAAGTTATAGAGAAATTACATAGCAAAATACCTCTTTATTATGTGTATTGTATCTATTAGAGCGAGCGAAGAAACGACCTTGATGACGCCTGATGTACCACCAAATGAAAATGTCACTCAAGAACACTCAGATTGAGTACGACGTAAAGAGGTACTCTAATTGAAGCAACTACTCTCCCCGACTGAAAGAATCGAAAAATTGGCGATTACAATGGAGTGCATTTAAAAAATAAGCAGAGAAAAACAGGAAAAAACCAAAAAAAAACAGGAAAAAAAACTAGCTGAGTCGGAATCGTGTCGGGGTTGTCCTGGCCGTGTCGATTTAAGTCAACATGTCTTGACCGTTGACTGCATGTCGGATACATGTCGGGCGCGTGTCGGATGCGAGTCCGTGTCCGACACGTATCCGACTCTCAAAACGGGGGTTTTTCGAAGAGAGTTTGTGCATCCTTGGTGTAACCTCTAAGCAAGAAAGGTTTCCACTGGTAGGTTTTCATGTACTTTGGCGTTCCTAAGATCCCTTACCAGGTTCAACTTCACTGGAAACAAAATGTTCATCACTTTCTTCATGGTGTTTTCCCTCAAGCAGCAGGCCTTTCCATCGACATTTGCCCCCGTCCCCAACATCTCTACCACCGAATCCTCAACCCCTTCTTCCTCCACCCCCAAGCTCATCACCATCCACTCACCACTCTTCCCTCTGCTTTATGATCCCATCCAAGCCTTGAGTCTCACTCCGGCAACTGTTTCTCTTTCGGCGCCATTGTTGATGGACACTAAGGTGAATACGACTTGGCTCTTAGTTGCTCCTCCGCGCCACAACCTCGACTACCCTTCACTTGGTTAATGGTCAACAAGGAGTAGCGGTTTCTGGTGAACATCACCTGCTTTCTACTTCTCCGGTTGCCCCCACTTGTAAACTCTTTTCCTTTTTTGATTAACACCTTGCAAAGAACAAATAGAAGAAAAACGGTACTTATTCTACTTTGGGTACGGATGAAAGGGTCAACTTTGTCTTTGCCTCTAACGGTATAGAGGAGACTTCGAATCACACGATGTCTGTTAATCAATAGTGGAGATACGATCAACTGACGTCACATGACCATAATTCAAAAAGTCTTATGCAAATGTAAGCCGACCAGATAGTTCTTAGTGCCACCTCGAGTAGGCACATGTGATCTGTCTAATTGCTTTGGTCCTTTCTTAAGTTTGTGGATTTGTTGGATTGTCATAGAGATAGCCCAAAGAGGCTAATTGACTTTATGATGGACAAATCTCATGTTGTAATGGAGTCAGTTGCGAGTGACCTCAACACATCTATCCACTGATGCTAATTGACTCTATGATGGAGTCAGTTGTAATTGACTCTATCCACTGTTGTAATGGACACATCTATCCACTGTTGTAATCGACACGTCTATCCTTTGTTGTAATGGAGTCAGTTGTAATTGACCTCATCACATCTATCCACTGTTGTAATGGAGTCAGTTGCTAATTGACTCTATGATGGACACATCTATCCACTGATGCTCAACACGTGGCCTCTTCATCTCATACAAAGCCTCATATAGCTGGAACCTACTCTCAAACTCATGTGCACGCTACATCAAGACAACCACCAAATCTTGAAATAGATCCAAAAAGCAACCTAAAGCTTTGTACATGCTCCCTCTCCCAATCTCAATGCATTTGGGCTAAGCGCCTGCAACCCAGGCATGCCAGCCCAAACTTAAAAGTGTGGTGGCGATACGTGCAAATTCTGATCTAGAGGCATCCGAGTTAGGAGATATCTCTTCTTTTGAAGATGAAGCTCTCCATCATGAAGATGACATTTAACGCAATGAAGTTGAAGTTCAAGCGAATGATACCAATAGTGCCTCCCAACTAAACTCTGCTGTCATCAACCCTGAGCTTGCTCTACTCTCTGAGCAAGACAAATCTGTAAGTTTTTTACAGTTAGAGGAACAAATTGGGTTTCGATGGGCCAAGAACAACATTTAGCTAAAACTGTGATTTTGAAAGTGGACAATAACCTTGAAGAGGCATGGCTTGTTTGTGATGAGGGTGAGAATGTTTCCATTGGATAAACCATCTATTGTCTCGTGGAATTATAGAGGTCTAAGCTTTAGTGAACGAATTGTTGGCCTTGTTACCTTGTTGTCAGATATAAGCCGGTATCTCTCTTATTCAAGAAACTAAACTCGGTACTCTAGAAGCGTCTGTGATGTATTTTGTTTGGGCCGGAGATACAATCGATTGGGGATTGGGAGAATCTTCCAACTGAAAGCAGATAGGGGGTCTAATTGTATTTGGGAAAAATATAAATGGGAGAAAATTGATACCCTCAAAGGTGAGTTTACTTTTTCTATTAAGTTAAGTAGCTTGGTTGATGATTGGATTTGGGTTCTTACTAATGTTTATGGACTAGTAGATTATGCTTTTGCTCCTCAATTCTGGGAAGAGTAACAGAGTATTGCAGGTCTCTGAGGATGCCCCCTGGTTGATTTTTTTATTTTTTCTGCTGGGGGGGTGGGGGAAAGATTCAATGTGACCAAATTCCTTTATGAGATGAAAGGCATGCGCCCAAGATTCCACATAAGGAGACAATTCAATCAATTCATTAATTACTAGTAATTACGATTTCATCCTCAAAGGTGGATCCTTCACTTGCTCCAACAATCATAGAAACCCTTCCTTCTTTAGACTAGTCAGATTTCACTGTTCCACTTGGGCTGATCACAGTGCGCTCAACCTCACGACCACTCCTTTGCCCCATCACCATCCAAATTTGAGAGAATGTGGTTTGATCACCTATCTCTCATTCTGATACCAAAACCTATTACCTTTCTCTCTGTCCATGGTAATCATGGGTTTAAATTGGAAAAGCTCAAGTTACTCGAGAGCTTCCTCAAAAGTTGGAATACTGAGGTGTTTAGCAACCTCCAATTGACGACACCCAATCATCCATTCACAACGTAGATCAGATTGAAGAAGAAAGGGATCTTACTAATCTGGAATGGGATCACAGAGTAACACTTTGGCCAGATCTTTCTAAACTTCTTAAAAGGGAACACTCCTTCTGGAAGAGAAAATCAGGTAGTCCTGGGGATCCAGTTATGAAAGCTTGAGACTTTACCAAAAACGACTTTAAAAGGGGATTTCTACAAAGCTTTTGATTCATCATCTTGGAACTACATCCTAATCTTCTTAATAGTTATGTTTTTGGCCATAAATGGAAAGGTTGGATTCACACATTGCTCTCCACAGCTACTTTACCATCTCTATCAATGGTTCCCTCATGGCCACTTCAAAGCTAGTATAAATGGTACCATCATGGCCACTTCAAAGCTAGTAGAGGATTAAGATAAGGTGACCTTTTCCCCACTCCTCTTCACTTTGGCTGCTGAGGGTCTTATGCATCAGTTAGTAAGGCTAGCTGGATCTTCTTTATGGTTCTCAAGCTTCCCCATCTGCAGAATCCATTTCCATTCTCCAATATGCTGATGATACAGTCATGTTTATTGATGCTTCTCTCAATGAGGTGTTGGTATTCAGGGATATTCTGTATTGATTTGAAGCTTGCTCTGGTTTGAAAGTCAACTTGATTAAATCTCATCTCTTTGCTGTGGGTGAAATTCCTTTAATTGATTAGTGGGCCTCTCGGTTTGGCTGCCTGAAAGGATCCTTTCCTTCTACCTACTTGGGCTTCCACATTGGTTCTAAATAAAAAATGTTAAGAGTTTGGGCTCCCCCTTGCTACTTGGAAGAAAAAGTACATTGTAAAAGCTGGAAGAGCCACCCAAGTGTACAATAGCTAGCATTCCCATCCATGTGATGTCCCTCTGGACCATTCCTATTTTTGTAGCCAATAGATTAGAGAAATGTATGAGAAACTTCCTTTATGGTTCATCTCCTACCTCTAAGAAGTACCACCTCCTCAAGTGGAAAAAAGTTTGCCAACCCAAGGAGTTAGGAGGTTTAAGTATCAGGAGAATCAGAGAATTCAATCAGGCTTTCCTTCGAAAGTGGGTGTGGAGATTTGGTAATGAACCCCAAGCTCTCTGGAGAAAAGTCATTGCATCAAAATATGGAGCTTCACCTTCTGATTGGTTTACTAAAGAATTACTAGCCACCTATGGTGGTCTTTGTGGAAGGGGATCATGAACCTTGAAAGCATGGTGGATAACAAGATCTCTTTTGAAGTTCATAGTGGGGATAAAATTCAGTTCTGGGATCATAAGTGGGTAGGAGAAATGTCCCTCAGGCAGGCCTTTCCTGCCATCTATAATGTCTCCTATCACAAGCAAGGGCTCGTTAGAGATGTTTGGAACACTCATGATTAGGGGTGGAGCTTTCATCTTAGAAGAAAGTTGAATGATTGGGAGGTAGATCAGATGCTGATCAAGTGACCCTTGATGATGAGCATGACAAGTGGGTATGTTTTGGCAAAGACAATGGCTACACTTTTTGCTGGTCACCATGTGATTCCCCCACTGATTTACCTCAGAATTCATAAGCTCCAAGTTTGAATCTGGACCAAAGAAGTCTCCCTGACAGATTCATTCCTGGTTTCGACAATCCTTCATGGCAGAGTGTTGACAGTGGACAACATAATCAAAAGGGGCCTCCTTATACCTGATCAGTGTTCTGTTCTGATCTATTGATCACTTGTTCATCTCTTGCCCCCTAACTGTGGAGTTATGGAGTTATGGAGCAGAGCTCTAGCTGAGTATCCCATCAATGCAGTCCTTCCTTCCTCCTTCATTAAGTGGGTAGAGAACTATAATTCTGCTCCCAGGAGTCTTCATAACCTCACATTTGGCAAATGGACTTGGGAAAGGCTTCTACATGCCTTTGTGAGGATACTTTGGAGGTAAGGAGACAAAATAATTGTTTAGAGACACTCAGAAGCCTGCATGTAAGCTTTGGATAGACAATAAAGTTACACTATGGTTACGGGGTCTTAATTGGGACAGGTTTAGAGATATCCATTTTTCAGATTGCATGTTTAGTTGGGATTCTATTATAATTAACAACAGCATTTGATTTATACTTTTGTTGGTGGTTCTCAATATATATATATATTTCCGCTGAGAACCATCTTTTTATTAATTAATAATATACAATATCTTGTTTTTTCTGATTAAAAAAACCAAAAAAAATGTTCGACTTTGGGAGTGTTTGGTTCCAAGGAAAATTTCTAGGGGAAAACTAAAAAAAATAAGAGAGGAGATGGGAGAAAAATGGGGAACAAGTTTCACTTGAAGTTGAAGATGATCATGTATTTTGGGAAATTATTTTTTGCGTCCACCTAAGAAAACATTTTTAGATCATCTTCAAATTTATGTTCTCCATTCTATCATCCTCTTTCCTTCCCTCCCTTCTCACATTTGGCAAATTGTCCTTGAACAAAACACAACCTTATTCATGCGTATGGGTCCCCATGTTATCATTTGTAGTAATTGTTCTATACTTCTGTCTCGTTCAGTCCAAATGGCTTTTCTGTATGGGTAAAAAAATGAAATTTTTTGGTTGAGTTAGAGTTAAAATTTGATCAATGACTCAGATAGTATCTGGGCTCGTGGGAACAGAGCTCAATCTTATCAAATTGGGGCCATGCCTCACATTTATCTTTGAGAATCTAATCATATGGGCCTATACTCAGACCTGAGAAACTTTATTGTCCAGGTTTGGAAAAAACCTATTTAATGTTAGATTTTACCGACATAAAATGATATTCTTGTGATTTGTTTGTCTCATCATTATTGCTATTAGCCTTGCACAATCTTTTCGGAGATCAGCTTTATTACCTTACACTTATATTTGCAATCCTTTTTCTATATTCAGTTACATGTCATCCACTTTACTTAGAGTTGCTAGTGAGCACACCTCAGTTGTTGCTGTTGTTGGCAAAGGCCCCTTACAAGGAATCAAGGAGCACTGGAAACAGCCAGTTGAGGTAAAATCTCCTTCCTAGAAATTTTTTGTATTTTTCTATTAGACCTTAAAAAAATCCAACAAGCAGCATATCAGAAAGCATGAGACACGTGTACATGGACTTGGGCCCATATAAAAATCTTTCTGCACAATTTAGTTTATTCTCATTTGTGAATATTTTTAGAACAATATGTTTTAAAGGCAAAATTATGTAAAAAGGATATAGAGGGAGTTCACCCCCCATGTCATTGAAAACCTTGACATTATAAGCATTGGTTGACTTTTTGAAAATGATGATCTGGTATAATATCACTACACTCGTTTGAAAGTTTAATGCATTCTTTAGATTGGAATTGTGATAGAAATTAAAACTATAACTAAGCAGGAATTGAAGTACGAAACAAGGAATTGAAATAAATCTAAGGTACTTGAAAAAAGGTAAACAAAATAAATATTCTCTTACGAAAGGATTGAGATTTTACGAAATCTCGCGAAATTTATGCAAAATTTTCATTTTTTTGAAATTACGAAAAGAAAAAGGCAAGGATATAATTACATTTTTTTGAGGGTTTTACGAAAATTAGAGTTTTTTTCGTAAAAATATAGAAACCAATTACCAAAAATTACATTTTTTTCGATTTTTTCGAAAAATTTCGGGGCTTTTTATAATTTTCGAGGTATTTTTTTCTAACTATTTATTGATTTTTGAAACCACTTCCTGATTTTTTTAATTATCATTTCTTCTACTTATATGTTGATTTTTGAAACCACTTTATAATTTCTAATTATATATTGATTTATGTTTGTTTCATTTTTTGATATTTAGGCCTTATATAATGTGTTTAATAGATTTATTTAATTGCATCTTATTTTTTCACATACTTCATGTGCCCTCAAAAATTGAAATTCATTATATATATTTCATTTATCCTCGAAATTTTTACGTTTTATCCAAATTAACTTAAAAACTAAATCACAATCCTTGTAATGAGTAACCTACGCCTTATTTATAATTATTTGCAAAAAAAAACCTAATTCTAATTAGAAACCAATGCCCTAACTATTATGGGTTGGTAATAAATAAACCCAATTACAATATTACTAAAAAAATTTACTTACATCAATCTCCCATGGTTAAGAAGCTCGTCCTCGAGCTTAAAGTCGAAGACATCCGATGAAAACAAGTAGCCACTGCGACAAGATAAGGTGAAGTGCCTGAGCAGAAGTCGACCTCCAACTTTGTTTTTGTAGTTGCTTGCACCCCAAAAAACCACATAAAAAGTGGGCACCAAAAATAAAGTCCAGTCAAGGAAGTACAAACTCTTCAACCTTGCCGTATCTGTATCCGACAACGACACTCGCTTGACAAGCCTCTGACATGCGTCGAAAATGTGGTCAATGTGTCGCGCGTAGGCCGGTGTCAAAACACATGGTCAATGTGGTTAGTGTGTCTCACACGCCTTCGATACATCCTAAACTTGGTTAGGACATAGACTCTACAACCAACTTCGTTTTATTTTTTCTTTTCAACTTTTTTTTCAAAGATGAAAACACTCTAGAAAACACTTTATTAGATTATTATTTATGTTTATAACTTATATGACATTAAAAAATATAGTATGATGTGTTAATGTGTCTCCAACTCCTAGTTATTGGAAAATTGTTGAGTCGGTGTGTCATGTCCGTGTCCATGCATCCTCGAGCCCAATGGGATTCCTGAGCTCTAAATAGATTCACTTCTTGAGTTGAATATTGTGCACAAATTTGTACTAAAAAATTCGTCATAAAATTGATCCTAATTGGATCATAAACACTAGAAATTTCACATCCTTGTGGTTGTTAAAAGTTATCAACGAGATGGACAATAACTTGATCATCTGAGAATAGGAATGTTACTGATGTTGTGGGACTAAAAATTTGTTGGGGTGGAAATTACTGACTTTTCCCAAATAAGTTTTGTTTCTTCCCAAATAAGTTTTATCTATATCGAATCGTTCTTCCATGACTGGTCATCATTTTCTGGTGGGGTTTATGAGTTCTAGAGGCGTAGGGGACAATTGGAGGAGATGGGGGTTGGAAAGAGATGTCAAGAGCGGGGTGGATCTGGGTGTTGTGGTTGCGGAGGGATGCTATCGACAACAAGTGGGTTCGGAAAGGATACTAGAAGAGGATTGGGGTGGCTCGCAGTTTGCGAACGAAGAAGCCAGATGGAGTCGATTGGTGGAATCAAATGGAGGAGGGAGGGAGGAGTTTGATGGGGTTGGAGATGCGATCGACTGTATTGATTGATGGGGTTGGAGTTGCGATCGACTGAATCGAAGGGGTGGATGCTGGATTGGCGGAGAAGTCTGGTGCGGTGCGATGAGTGTGGTGTAGCCTTTGCGATCGACTGTGGAGATATTGTGGTGTATCGATGGGGGTGGATGCTATTGTGGATTGAGTAAACCACTTCGCGCTGGATCATGGCTGGAATTATGTTTTCCACTCATCCCTCATCGTTATCTTCTTTCATATCTTCAATGGCTCTTCTTTGTTTAGGTTGAATGGGGTTAGGGATGTGCATGGGGTGGCACTAAAATTTTTATGATCAGGTCTTGAACAAACATCGAAGGGATGGCTGAGGACGACGGGGGAGTGGAGAGAGCGATCGGGTTGTTCGATTGAGGGGGATGACTGTTGGTGGTGATGGAGGGGGAAGGGACCTGATCGATCTGGCGAGGAGCGATCGATCTGGATACGGTTGCTTGTTCAGGGTCCTTGCGGTGGTGCCGGTGATGGTGGTGTTGTTTGGGGTTTGTTAGTCTCACAAGTCGTATCTCCGACATCATCTTCTCCATCTTCCTCTTGATCTGGTTCTTCCAATCTTCCGTCATCTTTTCTTTTATTCTCATACAAATTTTCTTCTGTCGTACAAAAAGGAGCGCTTCGGCTCTGATACCAATTGATAGAATTAAAACTATAATTAAGTAGGGATTGAAATACAAAACAATGAATTGAAATAAATCTACGATGAACCCTAATTAAAAAAAGGTAACAAAATAAATATTCTTTTATTCAATCAACAGTCTAACAATGATCAATCTACGCCTTATTTATAATTGTCCTAACTTCTCTGGCAAGAAAACAAGCCTAATTCTAGTTGGAAACCAATGCCCTAACTATTATGGGCTGTTACTAAATAAGTCCAATTACAATATTATTAATATTAATATTACTAAATGAGCCCGCTTACATTTTCTACTTCCTTTCCATTGACGACCATCTTACATTGCTAACAATTTAAAAAAAAAATTAGGAAATGAGATAAATAATATCGATAAAGTAAAAAAAAAGAACCCATAAAGCGGGCTTCATTTTCCAAAGGCAAACGAAATAGGCCTTGATCGACCACTCAACAATGAAATCTTGAAAGCTCAAAGGCATTGGATATGTGGAATTAAACTTTACATAGCATGACTGAAAGCATTGAAAGACATGCTATTGTAAGAGAGAGAAGTTTTCTAGTGGCAGTCGTCATCCCAAAATTTGATTATGATTACTAGCAAGGAAAAGGTTATTTACTTGTAGAGTGGGTATTACATGAATATTGCTTTACCTATCAGCTAGTTGCCGGTGGATACCTTAGAATTGTATCATGGTCATGGGCCTTAACTTTTGCTCCATGGTTCATGTCTATTCACATTATTTAACGAGAAGTATAGTCACATAGATATGTATCTAGTCCATTTATTCATATACTCCATACATTTTAATTTTTTTATAAACAAAACAAAAGAATATGTTAGAAAGCGAGCAAGGAGCTCGAGAGGATACAAGTAGGAAAGAACAAACAAACTATGTCAATAAAAAAATGGAATGCGACATCCGAAAAGATCCCCCAAGTATTTCCCCACCCCACGCCGTGACTTTGATTTCACTATAAACCATCATAGCATCTTTTTATTTCATTGGGATATGCAAGCGTTCCATTATTTTTTTGAACAGACCACAAAGTCGCAATGGGTTTGCGATTCGAGAAACATTGAAAGATCGATTGTCCCATTCATTCGTCCACTTCTCAAGAAAATCCGAATCGATAGGCCTCACACAATGCACTAGGGAGCTCACACAAAGTGCGCACCGATTAGATAAGATGATGTCACTGTTAGCCAGACTGCCAACCATTAAGGTTTGACCATGTGCAGTAGACCACATTGAGAAATTAGCTCTCGATTGAAATGCATATTGCACATGATCTAATGGGAAAACATGGAATTTGAAGTTTGTGACTTCATGGGTTACCCAAAGTGTAGCTTCTCATAATGAAGGAGTAGGACTTCATGGTGAATCCCAACTTTTCATTAGGCACGAGAACAATCAAGTTTAGTAGTTTGAACAAATTAATTAGGGTGTGATCCTTCCAATCAAACAACTCAGGACGATGATAAAGATCGCTTGCGAGGAGAGGCACCCACCCATTTGTTCCCTCAAAATTAATTTCTTACTTGATGCAACCTTGCGAGGAGACCCACCCACCCATTTCTTACATGATTCTTTATAAAGGCTGGTCTTGGTAAACCTTTCATATCCCTGACAACCATATCTCTCAGCAAAATTATTTCTCCGTAAAGTGGTATCTCTTTTTCGCACTTACACAATCATTTAAAGAGCAACACTTGGTTGAACGGTTTTAATTATTAGTTGGACACCCTCTAAGAGTTTATCCATTCTATTTGAATTGACACATGGATCTAGCGAAGAGATTTGTATTATGTTGTTAAACCATTGATTAATTAGCCATTAGTTTCATCTAGGAATTTAAACTAATTGATAGAATTATATTGAGCCAAGTAATTCGGCGATTTCTGCATCTAGCTAATTAATTAGTGAAAGATGTTGCAAGTGAAAGAGAGACTTGTGAACTTTAACCTCGTCGGTACCCAACTCGTATAGCCATACATAAGAGGCTGAGCGAAGATGATCGTAGAGAAGAAAAAAATATCTTTTAAGAGATAGGTAGAAAAATGTTAGAATAAGAGCTTTATGTCAATAGTTTATTTTTGCTTATTAAATGGCTTTGGAGGTTTGGCATGAAATCATATCATTACACCAAAATATGGTGCTTCCCCTATGATTGCTTTACTAATTCTCACATTACCACTCATAGGTGTACTCTTTGGCAAGGGATTATCACCTTTAAGTCTATTGTTGAAGAAGCAATCTCTTTTTGAAGTTCATAATGGGTAAGAGTTCACTTTTGGGGTCATAAGTGGCTTGGCAACCAACCCCTTAAGCTATCTCACCCTTGCATCTACAATGTTTCCAATTGTAAGCAGTCTTAGCTGGAACCTTCACACGAAAGGGAATTTGAATGATTGGGAAATTCAACACTTTGCCAACTTTCTCAGTTCTTTTGGAATCAATCCACCTTGATGATTTTTCATACTCTTAGAATCGGGATTGGGGAGGCAAAGACAACAAGTTTTGAGTAAATAAGTGCTATTCTCGTCTCACCGATCCTCAGAATTTCATTACTACTGTTTTAGAATGAACAATGGTGCATTGGGAGTTTAGGGAAAAAAAAATTGTTTTTACTTGCCTAGAAGGACCTCTTAGTTTTTATTATGAATTAAGGACCTATTAAGTTTTAAAAAATATTTTTAATTCGTTTGAGCTCCATTTGAGTTGAAGATTCGAGAAAATTGCGGATTAACATTGGAAACGTGTAGAAGTTTCAATCCATTTTGACACCATTCCTCAAGATACGTGTTTAGGTTCTCGCTATTAAATATCTTGATAAACGATTAGTGAGTGTTTAAGGACCACCCTTTTAGGTGATCTTGAACAATGAACTCTAGCTGGCCTACCGACCGGCTTGTATCGCGCCCAAGGTTGGCCTTCGCTCGCTTCGTGATATTAATAGAGGAATTTTTTTTCTCACAACGGATCTCGAGGCACACATTTCAAAATGAGACGAAATTTTGATACATTTTGTTTTATTGATTTTTTTCAAAACTTCTGCTCAAAGTGGAGCTCAAATGATATAGTTTTCATTTAGTCATGTGCATTGTAGGATACTTAATTTACAATAAAATCTAAGGAGGTTTTCTTGAATTAGTAAAAACCAGTATTTGCAAATACCTATCCACAAATCCATGAGTTAGCGTGGATCATGCAAGTTCGTCTTAAGCTTCATATCTTCTTTGGATTATGCTTCATAACGATTTCCTCATTGTAGACAACATCAACAAAAGAGGCCTCTTCATACCTAACATGTAATGTGTGGCCAAGCACTTGAATTAGTTGACCACCTTCTAATCTGTCAATTGTCCCTTGCTTTGTGGCATAAATGTTTTTCTGAATTCAAAGTCTACCCCATTCCCATTTCTTTCCTCAATTGGACAAAACTTTGTTCCTCTTCTAATGTTCAACACCTTAATCTTGTTCTCTCTATTGCTGGATATGGGAGACTCTCATACATGCCTTCTTTTAGGTGATTTGGAGAGAAAGGAACAACAATGTCCAAGAATGTCAATATTTAATCTCCTCTTGTATGTTTGACTCGGGGGATATTGTGCATAAATAGATATACTCGATGCATACTGTTGTTATTTGTGGGAGGGGTTTTTTACTCTTTAATAAAATTCCTTTTATTTATATATAAAAAAATAGTTTTTATGTTGATATGTTTGAAATTTGAGGTTTCTTACTTAAAAGTATTAATCAAAATTGTTTCCTTAGGCTGCATTCGTTTCATGAAAATTTATTTTTTGAAATGTTTATTTTATGAAATTTAAATTTTCTAGCGTTTGTTTCGCGAAAAATTGTAATATTTGGAAATTTTTTATTCCAAAAACGTTTCGTGGGCAGGAAATCAACATACCAATTTTTAAATGGGATGTTGAATTTTCAAGATTTTCCCTAGTTTTTATTTCATCATTTCAACACCACCATGCCACAACCAACACCACCACCACCACCGCCATAATACAACAACTGTCAACACTACCATAATAGCACCATAAATACCACGATTGTAACACAAACCACCACCACCATAGTGCAATCACCGTTGGCATCACTATTACCACCACAATTAACTCAATTGTTATAACACTAAGACAAATAATTGATTATAAAATTTATTTTCACGCCACAATCAAACAAGATGAAAAGCTTTCAGAAAATTTAAATTCTTAAATTTTATTTCCAAAATCTTTTTGTTTTCTTGGAATAATTATTTTCCGTGAAACAAATGGAGCCTTAATGTGCGTGTGGTTTCCCTTCTAATTATTTTTCTTTTTTTTTTGGCTTTTTTTTTTAAGATCTGTGTTAAAAGTTTTAATTAGTCTGTAATTTAGATAAGAAAGTCATAATGCACAAGAATAGTTTTCTTCTAGAGGGGTATAGGAGAATGTCTATAAGAAGTCAGCTGATTAATTATTGATTAATTCAAGTTAATCCTGATTAATTTTATCTCGCTCCTGAGGCCCCCGATGATGAGTTAACTACGTAGTATATTTGAAGATTTGGAGTTAATTTCTAGTTATTATCCACCGATGTTTGGAAAAATAGTCTCTTCCCAAACCACTTTCTTAGGAGTTTTACCCATTACTGGCCCTGTAATTATAATGCAATGAGCAAGTGTTTATGATATTGCTTTTGTCATCTGAAACTGTTTGGTAAGCCATACTTTTCCGCGTTTACAATATTTAAGCCTGTATTTTCTATTTAACATTGAAAATAAATGGTTTATAATTTCGAAAGCTATGTACCATATTGACTTTGGGGTATTTGATTATCCCAATGTAAAAAGTCGTAGGTGGAATCAGTGGATGCATGATTATACATATGATGCACATCATTATACAGTTATTTTAATTTTGGGATTAGAGATGTAAATTACTACACGCAGATTAGGGTATCCTTTTTGCATTTCAAAGGATGTGGCCATTGGATCATTTTATGGTAACATGAGTGAAAGATTAGCAGCTCAAAAATGAATATGAAAGGTTTGTGCATGCTTGGTATAGATCATTTGGAGAGAGACAATAGTCTTCAAAGGCACTAGCAAGGATGTTCATAAGCTTATTGGATTTGACTTGAAGGTTACATTATGGCTTTGGGTTCTAAATGGGATAGATTTAGGGATATTTAGCGTTTTTTTTAAGTGCTTAGAAGCTAACTTCTAACTCCAGTTATCTAACTGAATGAGTTTTTGAATGAATTTGAAATGTATGTTTTGCTTCTAAATCAGCTGATTAGAAGCTGTAAAATTAAAAAGGTGTTTGTTTTTAGGTGCTGAATAAGAACTGTTTGACAATTTTGCCCCACTGAGTTGTAAAAATTTATGATATAAATATTGTGGATTAAAATCATACCCAATAATTATTCAAATCCCTGAGAATGTTACAATACCTTTCATTACAAGAATATCGAAATATGACCAAAGATGAAGGAGAGTTGAAAATATACATGAGAGTGAGTTGGAAAGGAGAAGAAAAACTTGAAAATACAGAGAAAGAAACACAAAGATGAAGGCAATAAAGGAAATAAGTTTCTTAACGAGTCCTTGTGAAGATAGGTAGAACCACAATGCTTGGTGAAGAGAATGAAGGTGTGCCGTCAAAATTTATCCCTACCTATTTTTAAGATGGGGGCAACAATTGTCATTACAAAATTATGTTAAGGTTATTATTGGAATAATTGTTGACTCAGTACTCAGTGCTAAGTGATCAACACATTCCTATTACTTACTCCAATCAGAAGTAGTACTTCTGATCAAAACTAAAAACAAACACTCTAAAGAAGGTGGTCTACTTTTTATTAAGACTTCCGACTCCATTCAAAAGCAAAAACAAACACCCTCTCAAATTTCTTCATGAATGTGTAGTTCGCAAAATATTATTTTATGCTGAGAGGATGCACATTTGTATATCAATTTGTAATGATTTGCACTAAACGTTTTGGCCTCTAGTCTTTTCTCAATTCAAAATATCATGCTTTTTTTTCTGATAAAATAAAAAAAAATTAGCAGCGCTACTTTCGGGTTGTAATTTCTGTGGCTTAAAGGTTCTTTATTGCCCGGGTCATGATGTTCTATAAATTTTTGTTGTCCGTATTGCAGGTGAATGACCTGTTGACAGTTCCAGTGAGGAAGTTTGGTGTTTCAGCTACAAGGGTTGTGACAACGGTAGGTGTTGCAGTTGCTGGTATGGCAATTGTTTCCGGTATCTATCTGGTGAGCAAGAGGTAACTCTGGTAGTTGGATCAAAGGGAAGGTCAGCTTTCAGGGATAGAGATTTTGTTTGGGGAAAAACAAATTACAGTTCTTTGTTGGTTTTAGTAACCTGTACTAATAATAAGCTATACCATGAGATTGAGTTACCAATAATTTGTTATTTTTCATCAAATTTTTTTTCCCTTCATGCTTTAGTTTATTTTGTATGAAGGATATTGAATGGGATTGCTAACTTCTGCAATTTTGACAGATATTTTTTTGATCTTGTACAATGTTTGCCCTGTTATATATACTAGAAAAAAAAAAATTTAAGTATATATGTGGAGTTAACTAGGTTTCTTTTTCCTGTTCCTCTGTTTTGGCCATCTCTTGTTCTTTACGCTCAAGTCATGATTTAGGATGCCGCATCTGACAGTGACAAATTTGAATTACAAATGTAATTTCATGAAAATAATGCCCACTTAACTCTACCTGATGTAATTACCAATTTGTTCTGGTGTTCTCCAGCAAAAAAAATTGTTCTGAACATGTATAATGGATGGGTTAGAATCCTGGAATAATATCAGTAAAAGTTTTTTTACCAAGTCTGGTACGGGGACATGGATAAAAAATCCATGTCCATGGCAGATTTTCTTGTACAGGTCATGACCTGTGCGAGCCTTGTTACAGCTTGCTCTGTGGTATACGAATTTTCAATACTTGTTAATTATCTGTAGAGATAAAGTTGAGTAATATTCATTTGATGATGCACAATGTGGTTCGGCTTAACGTGATGATGCAATTGTTGACTGGAAAAATATTAAAGATAAATTGGGTATGAAGGGTTCTGTCTGTTATATTTTACTCTTGGCTCACTAATTTTTCTTCTTAGGGTCCTTGGGCTCAATGTTAAAAAGTAAACAACCGACAAAATTGTAAAAAAATATATTTTTTAGGGAGGAACCAAGAATATTTTTGCCAAAAATAGTTATGTTTAACCATAATTTCTCATATCAGGGCAACTGACTTTTTTCTTCATCTTCTTCAACCCTTCTTCGCCCTTGCTTCCACCACCACCACTATGTCCATCTCCCGCCACCCACGGTTGCCACCATTCTCAAAGCCTTATGAAGCTAAATAAGAAAACCTTACCGTAATAAAGCCCTTTGCCTAATTAATCAACTACGACAAGTAAGGACCTTGATTCACTATAAATCTATCCTAAAGGAAAATGATTTATTTTGGAAGTATTTTTTCAAAACATATAATTCTTCAATTCATTTTCCAATGTACTTGGTCCTGCACGAAAGTTAGTTTTGCATTAAAATTAAATATATCAAAATTTAATATTTTAAATTCAAAATTCCATATGGCGAGCCAGTTACCATAAATTAACCCGAGTGTTTGCACTAAGAAAATACAAGATTAAGCTAATTGTTTGCTAAAGTTCCTTGCGTATATGGTTGTGGTTGGTTATACTATGGTAGTGCTTTGGTAGTTATGGGTTAGTGGTGGTTGTAGTGATTATGATAGTGGTGGTAGTAGTGAAATTGGTGTTATTGTGGTAATTATGCTATTATGGTAGTTGTGGTGGTGGTGGTAGTGGCAAAAATGTCAATGATGGTGTTTATACTATAATAGTTGTGGTGGTAGTAGTAATGAAGGTGGTGGTAGCTATAATACAATAGTTGTAGTAGTAGTGGTTATGGTGGTAGTACCAGTAAAGATTGTGTGGGTTGTGGAATTATGCTATGGTAATAGTGGTGGTGGTGATTGTGATGGTAATCGTATGGCGGTTGTTATTGGAGTGTGTGTAAAGGAGTTGGGGCGAAAATCGAAAAAGATGAATTGATGAGAATTTTGCAAGATAATGCGAGATATTTTGTCTCATAAAGCTTAGCAAGCTTTTATAATTCAGAGGAATTTGAACTATAATAACCGTTTTCTGTAAAGTCAACCAATTGCAAAAATTTATGTAGTCAGTAAAGTTTTGCATATACGTTCTTTTACAACATACTTATTCCTGGTTCATACTTATTTTATCCTTTTTTGGAGCTTAGGGCCCTTTTGTTGCTAGCCCCCCCTCATTATTTACATACATATGCACAGTTCTTTTATTGAGGTTGGTGACAGATGTATCGTCTAATGTTTCCTGAAGTGGAAACTACGAAATATGAATTGGAGTTGATGTTGGTGACATAGATGTATGTTGTTTATCAACTCTAAAGAATATTTAGAGCATCTTTACGTGTGCAAGATCATTATTATTGTATTATAGCTCTAGAAAATGGAATTCCAGATTGTTGTTTGTTTGAGAGAACTTTGTATCATTATGAAGCTTGAAGGTTTTGGAATAGATTTTAATGTGGAACATCAATTTCATTTTTTTTGATATGATGGTAGTAAGAATTTTAGAATAATGAATCATTAGCTTTGACTCGAATTTGAATGTTTTTTATGGTTAAATGAATTACATTGCCAATCTGTAATAGCTGATTGTGCTGAATGCATAACAGGTAATCTTGGAAGGATAAAGCCAGACATCTTCTAATGGAGCTCTATATATCTGCTACAATGGGCATAATGATGATGGGGTTTATCATTGTGGGCCTTTTGTGCTTGTCACTTTGTAGTTAACCTAGGCTTTGACATTTCTCATTATTAATCATGTTTTGGTGCATTTTGATACAAGGATGTCTAGTATTTTTTGCTAAGGATCAATGTTGGGTTGTAAGCTCGCTACAGACCTACCATTATATAATGTTTTGTTTATAACAATAGAATAATATGAAATAAACTAAGGGAAGTAAACACTACAAACGCATAAATAAACGAGCCCAAATGAAGTGGAAATCTCTCTTACTTTCTTTGTCTCTATCTTTTAATTCTTTGTTTCTTATACTATTATCCCTTCATATTGTTATTACATCATATGAATGAACCCTTATCAATTATCCCACGAAGATATCTAAATATCCATTTAACTGCACTCCAATGTTTACAAGTAGGTGCATAACTATTGCTAATAGATTCACTAAAAAATGAATATAAAGTCTTGTACATTGTACCAAGTATAACAAAGTACTACTGACACTTAAATATGATATTTTAGAACCAAGTATCTTCTCATTTTCTTCTTTTACTCTACATAGAGTTTTATTTAAGTATAAAAATCAGATAACCATTGGTGTACTAAGTAGATGAGATTTGTCAATATTAAAGCGGGTTAAAATTTGTTATCAGTATATTGTGACTAATGGACCAATATTTCACTAGTACTTCGTTCAATTTACAGGCCAAGATAAAATTTTGTTTTTCCAAAGTCTTTATTTTAAAGTTCCACATTTTCAACTTATTCAGTAGATCCAATAAGATTTATGTCATCTACTTAAACCGGTGCTTTGATAAAAACAGTAATAGATTTTTTTATATAGACATGGGTAAGTGAGTATTTGCATAACCTGCCTTACATAGATATTTACTAAAAAGGTGATATCACGCCCTTCCGAACCGTTTCAAACCGTAGAAGACATGTCTTAGTTTTATTGAGTAAGTAATTATTTACTTTACTTTAGGCATAGCAAATCCTTCAGGGAGTTTTATATAAATGTATGTGTTGCTTCAGACAAATTAAATCATTCAAGTATTTCATTTTAACATGTGTCTTAGTTCTCATATAAGTAATCAATACATTCATAAGTCTCTATCAAGTTCTTTGAAAACTACAAGACTTATTAAATATCACAATGTAGTCGTATTCATAACCAAAGAATATGTTTCATCAATATCAATACCGAGTTTTTGAAAAATCCTTGTGCCACAAGTCTTGCCTTATATCTGACAATCTCATTTTTTTCATTATGTTGTCTTACAAACACTAATTTGTAACCAACGGGGTTATACACATAAGTGTTTGCACTATAGGTTCAAATACACCAAATTTATCAAGGGAACCCAATTTTACTTGGGCATTTTTCCCATTTTGGCCAATTATTTTATTTGTCGATATTCATATGTATTTTTTGGTTCAATATCAGTATTTATATCATCGCCCTTTGATATTTCGATAGTTAACGTAGATGTGCATATTTAATTGATGATCATTTCATTTCATACCACATTTCTCCTTAATATATTGAGATCTCATTATTATCAGGTACCTAAGCCTCTTCAAGAGCTTTTTAAGTCACTTCAAAGGCTTTCATTGTCACTGGAGGGACATCAACATCCACTTTTGTGGTTGTGAAGAAAATGAATATTTGAAACATAACCTCTTAAAGGGTGTTATATAATACATGTTAGATAAATAAATATGTCATTTCATAATATATTGTGGGCTCTTTCGGAGCTTTCAATAAATTGCATAGTTCAAGCTATAATAGAATCCCTTTGTATCTTAAAGGCTAATGTTGACAAAATGTTCTGACTTGTCAATATATTATGGATAGCAACATTATCAATATGATTGTCTATCATTGCAGTTTATAAACAATATTTTAAAGAAAAATGCATGCAGTAAAAAATAAATCAAACAAATATTTCAATATAACATCATATATGATGTGTCCTTGAGCTTAACTAAAATTTGAGAACAATTCTCATTTTCTGTACCAGGTGTTCTAGACCACTTCTGGCGGTTCCTAAAATAAGGATGAGATGTGGAATAACATTGTTATTACAACTTCTGTTGGGTGATTATATTGGCTAGTGGCTACTACTTTTGCAGTTGTCACATATTTGCTAAGGTGTTAAATTCTGCTGAATGTTTAGATGTATTACTATTATCTTTCCATCGCATCAAAATTGTCTATGTGGTTTTAATGAAAGCTCAATCTTTCTCTACTGTCTATTTTGGTGAATGACAAACATGTGACCAATGTCCATGATTATGATAAGTATCATTTCTAGAAGGATTCTCATTATCTTTTAAACCATTTGCAGTAAGTGTTGTGACTATGTGTGCTAGGGTAACCACTTATGCGGGAGTGATTATTTTGGTTACCTCTTATAAAGTTACCACCTCTTTTGGAGTATTCATTCTTGATATGTCTCTGGCCTCGATCTCTTTGATAGTTATAGTTGACATTTGCTTATGAAAATGTCATGAAACCATCTCATATTAAGAAAACCATCTCATATTAAACCAATCATTATTTTTTGGATTGAGAAGGGAGTCTATCTGAAGAATATTTGCTATTGGTACAAGGGGGGCGATAGAATCTAGATGGGTGTTGCTTTTCTCTTTGCTTCAACTAAGAAAACAACAAAGAAATGGGTCTCTGATCAAGATAATCCCATATGGATCACTTTCCAATCGGGCTGACCATAAACATCCTCTTCAAGTTACCAGTAAGGTCTGTTTTGTGATTCAAGTCTGGATGTAAAAATTGGCGCTTTTTAATAGACAACCCTCAGCTCCCTAAGGTACACATCCATTCATCAGTCTTTATAGCTGATAATCCATCGTCTTCTTTCATCTTTATTCCCATGGCATATCGAAGCCAACTGTATATGATAAACAACAACGCTGAATCATTACAATCTCAAGGACCCATTGGGTGGTCTTGGAAGATTGACTTTCCAGTTATGATGTATACGTCTGTAAACCTACCACACAAAAATGTTGGACTGGTAATATTAGGTTATTGTTTATTATTATCTTATTATTTTTGATAATACATAAAAATGGGCACACCCCTCTGAGTAATACACGTGTCATGATGTTCTCGAGAAATTACAGACCCCAGCATCAGTCCAACACTGATCCAGCCCAAGCGGTTTAAGCCTGCCGAACTTCATTTCGCCAAGCAGACCCGGACTCTCACAGCACTCCCAGTCCACACTTCTCACAGTTGTCCTCAATACCTGTTAGCCCTCCTTAGGCAAGTATCTCGAGGATATGCTTCAGACGGGCAATTGCAACTGCTCTTTGCACACAACTAGGAAGCAAACACCAGAGTATCTTTCACACAGAAAAACTTTCTTTTACGGATTGCTCTTGGGTTGGGAACAATCTCCCGCATATTTAGGAGCGCATAACTAACATGAAACTTTCCTTCTACAGCACGACTCCTAATTAGAGAGGAATCTCCAGGAAGATCTTCTCTATAACCTACACCTATGATGGCCTGATTAAACCAGAACTCCTTGCACTATAAATAAGACACAAGGTTGGTAAGATAAGGGTCGCTACAAATTCTTTGTTGTGCATTACACCTTCTTCAGAGCCCCATTTGACTTTAGCATCAGAGTGTAATCGACCACCACAATGGTGGTCCGTGGCTCACGTGTGCTACTTGTGCAGGTCAGCAGGAACCAGGTCAGAGCAAAGAGCAAAAAATGACTACATCAGTTTGGTGCCGTCTGTGGGGACGACATAGTTCATAACTTTACACTAATCATTGTCTCTTTTCAAAACACAAAGAGATGGTGACCACCAAGTCATGTAACATTGGATAACCTGGGGACAAGTCGAATGTTTCGGTTGTCCCTATACCGCCTCCTTCAACGACTCCTATCTTGCATGCACAGTCGACTCACACTCCCGTACCAACGACAGCAGCAACAGATCCTAGAGTCGATACGTTGGCGTCCCAAATACAGCGGATCGCCAAAGCGGTGGAGGCTCTCACGCGACAGAATCCAGCACTCGCTAATGGAGACCAGAAGTAGGAAAGCCAAGCACCCGCCAGTTCTTATTGGACTAAAGAAGGCAATGCGGCTAACACTGAGTTCAACTCCAGGATAGAGTGCTCGGCCATGGGAACCCCTCCGCAGAGGGGCGCATGACCTAGATGTATTGTACTGCCTCTCCGTCCCACCATTTGTGAATCAAATCATGAACGAGGCCCTTCCGAGAAAGTTCACACCCAAAGCTCGATTCCTACAGAACACCGATCCTTTTGATCATCTGCACCATTAATAGCACGTAACGACCCTCAAAGAAGAATCTGAGTCCGTCATGTGCAGAACCTTTCCCACCAGTCTAAAAGGCACATCATTGATATGGTTCCACAATCTTCCACCAAAGTCAATCGACTCCTTCAAAACATTGGCGAAAGAATTCTTGACAAGTTTCGTTGGAAGACAGCGTTTCAAAAAAGTCTCGTACTACATACTCTCTCTAAGGCAGAGGTCCGAGCGTATGTCACTTGCTTCAACAACGAGCTGACCTTCATTGATGGGTGCAACGATGATACAGCCGTGACGGTCTTCACTTCGGGCCTCAGAAAGGGAAAGCTTTTCGAAGACCTCACCTTACAGCCAACTCTCGGCATGGCGGAGCTCCTCAAGAGCGTCTAGAGACACATCACCCTAGATAAGTCAAGGATAGCTGGAAACCAAAGGTGACAGAAAACCCTCATTTCTTAGGGACAAAAAGGAGGGAAAAAGTTGCAAGGACCAGGAACGGAGCAAAAGGAAGAGCAGCGACAACAGGCCGGACCCTGGTCTTTCCAGGCCGGAGAAATAATCCAACTACGTTTGATCCAGAGCTGTAACACCCCTAAGCGCTAGCCTGTCGGACGTACTTAACTTCATGAAAAGTCTGGAGGAACTATAGTTGCCCCCAAAGACACGTGGAAACCCCTTTAAGCACGACAATGACAAATACTGCATGTATCACAATAAGGGCGGCCACAACACCAACGACTGTAAGAGTTTGAGATATGAAGTTGAGTACTGAATCCGCAAAGGCAAACTGAAAGAGTTTCTAAAGTCTGAAAAGCCAACGAAACAAACAAAGGATAGGGGGAGGCATTTAAAGAAATACAGAAGGCGACTCTAGAGATAATCTACGCTCTTCATAGAGACGGATCGAATGAAGAACAGTCATACAGGTCCTGCAAGTAGGTACTACTGGATAAGTAGACGCAATCCACGGGTGAGGACATGCACATCTGCCACTCACTGGTTCAGAACCCCATTCCCACTTTGATTTTCACGGATAGATACCTCGATGGAGTCCGAGCGCCGCACAACGACGCCTTGGTCATCTCTGTTTCATTACAAAGTGGGAAGTAAAGAGAACTCTGGTCGACACAAAAAGTTTACTTAACGTTCTGTTTTACAACGTGTTCCGCAACATAGACCTCAAGGAGGAAAATCTAACATCTTCAGAGCACCCACTGATCGGATTCATCTGGGAGAAGTGCTTTCCCATTGAAAAGATAAGGTTGGTTCTGTAGCAGGAGTGTCACAACTCAGAAAAGTTCTATTTCTTGACTTCATGGTGGTAGATGCACCGTCATCCTACAATCTCATCCTGGGAAGACCTTGGTTTCACTAGATGGAAGCAATGATCTCTACCCTTCATCGGTGTGTTAAATATACTGCTAACTATTCCGAAGAAACCATACGTGGAGACCAACCTACGACACGAGACTGCCACTACACTGCACTAAGAGCATCTCCAATCATCCCCTAAAATAGCCAGGGGTTTCATAGAGAAAATCTTCCATCCAATCATCCCTCTTAACAATCCCCTATAATAACTCCACCTCCAACCATCCCTTATATCTCATTTAATAATAAAATATTTAAAATATTTAATTTTCTAAATTAAAAAAAAATCAAAAATAAAAACAAAAGAATTTAAATAATAGTATAATTAAAAAATTAATTATTAATACTAATTTATATCATGAGAAATAATTAATTAAAAAAAGTAATAATAGTATAGTTAAAAAAATTAATATTAATTTAAGCAAAAGTAACTATTAATTCTAGTTTAAATAATGATAAAAGTATTAATAGTAATTATTAATACTAATTTAAATAATAGTATAATTAAAAAATTAATTATCTAAATAATGATATAAATTATTGGAAGATATATTTAAATAATGATAAAAAAATTAATTATTAATACTATTTTTTTTAAAAGTCCCAAAATTTATAATTAGTCAAATTTAAATTAAGTTCAAATTAATAATAGAATAATTAAAAAACTATCTAAATAATAGTATAATTGAAAATAATAATATTATATATTTAATTTGAAATTAATGATAATATATATTTAATAATATTATAATAACATAATAAGTTGAAATTAATAATAGTATAATTGAAATTAAATTGGTATAGAAAAGTTGAAGATATATTAAAATAATGATGAAAAAGTTAAAATAGGGGATGTGGTTGGAGTGGTGAAGAAATAGGGGACTCCTAAATTTAGCTTTCGGTTAAAATGAGGGATGACTTATCCCCCATTTAAAATTTTACCATTTGGAGATGCTCTAAAACAGATAGAGTGCTCACAGATTTAGCTAAAACAGATAGAGTGCTCACAAAAATAGAGCAATCTGATCCAATGCAAGGCCAAAAGACGAAAGATACACCATTTTCGAGTGGTACAGGAGCAATCGGCTCTCCTGACCAGTGAGTCGTGAAGGCAATGGCAAGCGGGAACACACCCCGACATTCCGTTGGTGTGGAGATCCGCCCTTCTACAAGATTTACTCTTCAGTGACCTATGTAATGTCTTGACAGTCCACTAAACGATCCACGAGAGCAACTCGAATTCACTTCAAGGCCAGGATCGGTTTCTCTACCTCAATAGTTAGTTTGCTTTAAAGTTGTTTGTTTCCCTTTCCTTGGTCAATATTGAGTTTTAGTTCTTAAAAAGCTTATGTGATTCACAATCATTTAAGAAATAAATGAAGAATTACGAAAAATAAACTCTATTGATTATCGGAAAGATGTAACAACAAGCACTTTGAGGCACATACAAAAGGCTACATATTGCGAACGCCCTGAGGCGGATACAAAGACTGAGCACTATAAACGTCTGAATACAGTGTTAACTAAAGTAAAATACTCGCTTAGACAATTCTGCTATGAACAACATCTGCCGAAGACTTGCAAACCCTTTGATGCGTGCAATCTGCAAGTGACAACAAATGTAAGAAAATGGAAGAGCTCGATTCCACTTTTCCCATATGCGATGGTAGGTGTGATTGAGAGCTACCACGCCCAGAGACATTGCACATCAACCAACACTTCGATAAGCTATCGGTCAGCAACAGGATCGGAGCACACAAAGACACAAGTGGTACGGTGTAACACCAAGGCATCTCATTTGGTAGGAAATCCATACTACTTCTCTACAAAATGAGAAGAAATTACGAGATCTTAGCGGATCAACTACGTGGCCACCCATATCAGGTGACCACACATAACAACAATTATCTCTATGCCTGATCGGCGCGAATGTTAGAACATTCGGAGTCTCTAGAGACGGAGAATCAACTTCAGCTATTGGAAAACCCAAAGCATTTTCCTCAACCTTTGAAAAACCCGAAGCATCTTTTTTAAGCAAAAACATTACAGAAGATAAGCGCTATGAAATATAGTGCCTACAACGATAGGAAAACACCATTATATAGATATGATGGTTCACCAAGCGAGCTCTCAAGCATTAACTACCAAACATTGAATACCGTACGGGAAACTAGAAGACGACGATTCCCAAGGAAAACTGCAAAAATGACGTCAATTAATTCATGGTGTTGCACACAACCCCATCAATTGAGGAGGAGCAACCGATCTTCAACCGATAGACAGCTTACGTCGTACGCGTGTCAACGCGCAATCTACTAAGTACACGCAACACACCATACAGGAAACCCTAGTCCTTCCTCCATGGGCCCATGGGCTTAGCCAATTATTCAAATAACACTCTGTCACGTGCTTGGGACAAGTGCTAGAGATCCTAGTCAACCCTGACATACGGATTATACCTTGAGATCACTAGCTGATTTAAGGTAATTTCATCCACTCCATGCAACATGCTGATGGATTAGGTTTGCACGCCCCCTAGCAGGTAAAACTTCTATTCAAACCAAGTAAGCTTAGTCAGCCAAGACTGATTAAGATGGCTTCTAGTTCATCCCGATACCTAGTCCGCTTAGCGCGGGCATCAACCGTTTAGGAAGTGGGGGGTATAATCAGCGCTATCACGCCTGATGACGATGACTCGCCATGGATCATTGCCCACTTTGCGGTCAATGATCGCTGAACCTAATCAAGTATGCCTAGCTGGTGACGAATAACAACGAAAGCTTCTGATCAAAACCTAGACTTGTAGCCCCCATTGCAAGGGTGTAGATAGTCTAGAAAGTGGGAGCCTAGTCAGTCTTGAACTGATTCAAGTGGCTCGCCACAAAACCACTATTTTCAGCGTGGCCGCCAAATCATCAAAATTGGACTTGTAGCCCGCGTTGCGAGGGTGTAGATAGTCCAGAAGGTGGGAACCCAATAAGCCACGACCTGACTACACCGCAATGACCTCGAGTCATTCACATCACAAAGCGATCAAGCTCTCTACCACGGACAAACCAGTCAACGTCCTATTAATTTAACCAGCCTATGCCAAAGCAAGACGACAAGGAAAAACGAAAAACATGCAATAAAGACAACAAATAAAGAACGAATAAAACTGTTTTCATTTATGATCAAAGTCAAAATGAGTACAAACACACAACTTTCACTCCTTGTCAGGGGAAGGTAAAAAATGGAAAAGTTAAGCCTAGCAGAAGAAGAAGTAGAAGTTTCGTCCAAACACGCCGTAGCCTGGACACTAGGCCTCAAACTGTCTTCTTCGCTCGATGATGTCGAGGTAACAGACAGGTCCATATACAACATCTTCTTATAACAGCTAAGATCCGGGTGCTCATCTTTCATCAGTGCCAACAACTCCAGCCGTCCAAGTACAACCCAGTGGAACTCATACTTACCTTGCTCCTAAATAAACTCTTCTTCCCGCACCTTTGCATCAACAAGTTCACGCTCTAGTAGCTTCAATTTGCCAGTTAGCGCGTTGACCTGAGACTGCTTTGTGTGAAACTGCTCCTCACGGCACTAAGTTCATGCTGCCCAATTCGAGCTGGCCCTCGACCTTCCTCGTTTCTTGAGCATAGAACTCCACATTGGATTCCAACAGTTGCTTCTTAGCAGCCCAATCAGCTTCCTTCGAGGCAATTTCTTCAGTGAAATATAGCATTTAAGAACCCGCCTTAGCCGTAGCTTCCGGCACAACCTCGACTTCCTTGCAAATACAACACAACTTCTGCTTAAGTCCATCCCTTTTAGACACTCCCTTTGTCACATCACGCTCGAGATCCTCCATACAAGCCTTCTGAGCCTCAACAAACACCGTTGACTAATCCAATCGCTTCTCATCGGTTTGCTTCTTAAGCCACTCAATTTCATGGAGCACATTAGAATACATCAGCTGCATATGCGAGAAGACACGCTCAAAGGTGTATAGTTTCTCACAGGCCACCTCAACTTTCGTCCCAGTAATGGCCACGTGGCTCATGTGAGACATACCCAGCATAAGGTACTTCAAACCCTTATCCATACATCCTTCTAGCGAATCCTCCTCGGGTTTAGGAGGATGATCCATCAACCAGCTGTGACGCCTGTTTATATACTTCCTCGAAGCATACTCTACGTCCATCTCTTGGTCCTAGACCTGAGAACTCAACTTCACCAGATCTGGTGCAAATAGGCTTATTCGTACACCTGAATGAAGTTTTCCCTGATTGGGAACTATACCGGTACCGCCCTTCGCGGTCGCCACCGTCCTTAGACTCTCCTCTGTGGCCTTCTCTTTTTCATTAACAACCCACCCTTCATTGCGAGGTGGCTCAAAGGGATCCGGAGGAAGAGAATGAAGTGAATTATCCAAAAGACCTTCCAACACTTCTAGTTGTGCCTAGAATGAGACGGTGAGCAATGTAGACTACCGGAGACGTGGACGATACCGCGACCACCTTCAGGCGAATCAACAGTAGGGCGATCAAATTCTACCACCTTAGGCGAATCTTCACAGGAGCCTCTTACAACAATGGTCCCACGTGAATCAGCTGCCATTGCAACCCGCCCCAGACGATCATTCAAAGCATCGACCTGCACATCACTAAGGTTTGACCTGTCCATGACTCCTGCCAACCGCAGGTAATCTTTCTTTAAGAAGAAAACATCAGTCTTCGCCTCAAAAGGCCTGTCAGATTCGAGCTCCTCTCTCACTGGAGCGGCTATTGCTGAAGATGACCTAAGTCTAAGGCAAGACCTCTTCCCCACAAAGGAAGCAAACGTCTCGAACGACTCTTTCACATTGGATAGAACGAGAACTTTGGCGCCAACGACCTTTATCTTCCTGGAAGGGGCCCCATCTTCCAACTTAATACGTGAGTCTCATTACATAGTAGGGGCGACGTGCCAGTTGTCCCACAGCCCATTACGGATGAAGTTGAAAACTCTTATGACATCGACCGCCTTCCTTTGCGGCAAGACACAGAACGTCTCCATGGTGTTTTGCTCCTCTAAGGTAAGAGAGGTTGTAGGAAACCTTCCTGCAAGGGAACACGAGTATGAGTTGTCAACTCGCTACCAAGCATATAAAAATTTCAAGAAAAGGGTTGAACTTACAGAGCGACCTGAACTGTCGCTCGAGCAGACGACCTCTGCACCGAAAATACTTCAAATCTGCGGAAGCCAAGAAGCAGTACTCTGCCAGAACTTGAAATCATCATGCAGTTTACCGAAGCACTTCGACAAAACTTCAGGGCCCCAGCAAAAACAACATCATCAAGAATGTTTTCTTGAGCCTTGACGAAGACAAATGATCTTTTCAGATATCTTCGAAAATGAACAAAGTAGAAGAATCAGACTCGGTAATGCGGATGACCTAAATAGCGGATGATTTTTTCCTGAACAATGCACATGCCATTAATGCGACGTGCGGCTCAAGCATCGATTTAGACTCAATCATTATGAGCGGCACATCCCTTCAAGAGATGACTTAGCGAACCGATATGACAACACACTAACTCGGGGGGAGTAGCTGATGATATATAAAAATGATCACACCTCTGAGCCGTACACGTGTCATGATCATCTCGAGGAACTACAAGCCCTAGCACTAGCCTACAATTGATCTAGCCCAAGCAGTTTAAGCCCATTCGATTTCAGTTAGCCAAGCGGACCTGAACTCTCACAACTATCCTCAATACCTGTATGCTCTCATTAGGCAAGTATCTCGAGGACCAGCTTCGGACGAGCAACTACAACTGATTTTTAATCCCAACTAGGAAGAAAACACCAGAGTATCTTCTACACAGGGAAACTCCCTTCAACGAATTGCTTTTGGATTGAGAATTATCTCCCGCGTATCTAGGAGCACAGAGCTAACAGAGAACTTCCCTTTTATAAAATGACTCCTAATTAGAGAGGAATCTCCACAGAGATCTCCTCCCTAAACTACGCCTATGATGGCCTGGTTAAACTAGTATTATTCCCTATTAGGTTACTGTTTCCAATTAAGTTAATCCTTGTACACCAAGTCACAATTATTTTAGGATCTAGATTGATTTGTAGAGTTGTATATATACCCAAGTCACCAATATTAGTTGACTGTAAATAATATATTTAATATATACATATTTATCTCTTTGTTTTGACTTGGTATTAGAGTGATGATCTTGAGATCTCATTACAGTTGTTCATATGTGCCCTACGAGACTACTCCACATCGATTATTCTTTTAATTCTTTTTGTTGTTTCTCTTTCAGCCTTCTAAGAGATGGGTTCATCACCATCGTCTACACGATCAAGCTCCAACATGAATGCATGGGTTGATCCCACGAGGAGTGAAGACACAATAAAATAAAACACCAATCTATTTAAACCAATTTGAAAGAGGGGTTACAACAATAAAAAATTTCTAAACTAATGGAAAACCAAAAAACCAATTGCAAATTTTGTTTGAGAATCAACAAGAGGGATGCTAAGGCTTTCGAATCATCCATCAAGCTCATAAAATTATACTAATGTCAAATATTGTCTCCTAGCAATGTAGTGGACTAATTTTAGTAAAGATGCAAACCCCTAGTATTAATTGTGTGTTTAAGGCACAATTAATCACATGCTTAACTGATACGTGTAAAACATGTTTAACAAAAACATAGAATAATTCTAACTACCATGGATGCATGACATACATGGTGAAAGTAATATGTGTTTGTTCACAAATTAGCCCAATGTCAAATCATACAATGCATCAAAAATAATAAAAAATGAAAGTAAATTCTACTAAACCTGAGGAAAATCTATGCCTTAGCATAGGGTTTAGAAACCCATGGTGGAGGTGATCACACCGGTGGTGTCGGCGAAATCCATCAGTTCCTGCACATTGGGTTGTGTGGTAGTACACAGTAAAATACACGGAGTGTGAATAGCCAAAAGTTTACAATTTTGTTTTTTTTCCCCTCATTATATTCTTCTTCTTCTTCTTCTTCCTTGCATTCTCTATTAGAGTTGTTGTGTGGTGCTCTGTAGTTGCACCTGTGGCCAGTGGCGGATCTATAGCTTGGGTAAGGGGGTCAATTGACCCCCTTAGGTTTAAAAAAAAATCAACGAAAGTATATAAAATTTTAATCTTGCCCCCCTTAAAATTTTTATGTTGCCCCTATTGTCTGAGTTTCTCTCCTCTTGTCTGGTTCCTCTGAGTTTCTCTCTTTTTGTCTGGTTCCTCTGAGTTTCTGATTTTCTCAGAGAAGAGTTTCTCTCCTCGTTCCTCTGAGTTTCTGATTTTCTCAGAGAAGAGTTTCTCTCCTCTTGTCGATTTTCAATGAAAAGATCTCCTAAAAAGAGTTTATCTCCTCTTGTCTTTAGGAACTCAATGAAAAGAGAAAGATATGAGATGAAAATAGAGCTAAAGTGGGTTTTGAAGAGAGAAATATCAATTTGGGTATTTAATAAAAAGATAAAAAAAACTTCATTTTATTAAATTTGTTCAAAGGTTTATTCTAATCAATCAAAGAGATAAAGAAAAAATCCAGGACGTAAATTCGTTTCTTTTATCCGAGGAGAAGGAGGTTATTTTATTGCAGTTGCTCATAAATCAATGTTTTTTCTAATGAAAAAGAGAGATAAAAAAAATCATACTTTGTTAATCGCGTTCATGTTTAGGTTGGGGGTATTTGTTGAATCCCCTTGATGTTTAGATTAGTAGGTATTTGTTTAGTTGTTTAAATTTTGAGTGGGTTTCATATTTGTTCAAGTTTAGGTGCGGTATTTCATGTTTGTATAAGTATCTGATTTATCATATTTCTTTATACAGGAGAACTTCATATTTGATTTTTAATTTAATTTAATTTGTTTAGGCTTTGACAAAGTGGGCATTTGATCCTTGAAGCTTTTACCTAAATTTACTGTGCATCTGCATTGACTCATTATGTATGTTTCTCGTGTAATACTTTTAAAACTCTATTTTAATCATATTTATGTATTTATTTTAAAAATTAAATTATCTTTTTTGCCCCCCTTTGTCTGCAATCCTGGATCCGCCTCTGCCTGTGGCGAGGGCAAGCTGGCAGGTTTGTTCAGTGATGGTTGGAGACAAAGTGAGATAACGACGGTGGCAAGGTGAAGGCAAAGGTTGACGGTGGTGCGTGTCAGAGAAAAGAGATGTTGATGCTCTATTTCTGTGCACGATTTCCGCGTCTGTGGTGATCTATGTTGTGGATCTGTTCTTTTTGTTGAAAGAGAGAAAAAAAAATGAGAGAGAAATGGATGATGAATTGAGGAAGGGTGGCCAGACGATGGCTGTGTGTGCGAAGGAGAATATAGATCGTAACCATATCTTCCAAGAGAGGCACCAAAGAGAGATCGGGCAAGATGGCGTTATGTTCTCTGTGTGGCTGGCTGGGAGGAATAAGGGAAGGTGGCGTGATGGCTATAACGAGATGGAGAAGAGGAAAAAAAACATAATAGAGCAGGGGGATGATGATCTTTGTGTTGGTGACGAGGTGATGTGGCTGTGTGGTTGCGATGGCTAATGGCAGTGTTGGAAGAGCATGGGGAAGAAGGTTGTGGGAGGATGTTGGTCTTTCTAGCGAGTGAAATTCGCCAACGAGGGGATGATGAGTTAGTATTGGTGGCTTGAAAAATAGATAAGAAGTGAAGAAAGATGCGTGAAAGAAAGAGAGAGGGAGAGGAGGCAGAAAGGGGCTATTCCCAGAAAGAGGGAGAGGGTTTTGTGTGTGGCAGGAAGGAGGATAAATAGGTTTCAGTCGGGCCTAGGCTTAGGTTTAGGTTTGATTCACATGGTTATGGGAATAGTCCGGTTTCTATTGTAGTAGCACCTTTCAAATTCATCGGAATTGTCACTTTGGGCTTGTTTTTTTAAACTTGTTGCGCTAACGAAATTTCATTGTTTAAGATCAATTTCTTACAAAAACATGGAAACGAAATAATTAGAATAAAATACAATATTAGAAACACTAACAAATATGAATTCGAAGATATTTTATATCATAATTATGTGAATATCAAATACCCCAAAACCTATATTTTGCTAGTCCTCAAGCAAAACAAAATTAAAATCCTAACTCATTTTCACAGGAGTCATCGGTTGCACTTACCTTAGCATGCAACAAGGCTTTCAACCCCTAGATTACCTAGTGTGGACGAGTTATAGTCTCATGAGGGTTTCCAGAAATGTTACCCACAAACATTACTTACTTAATAAAAGAAAACATACTTTAAAAAAAATGCAAAAACATGGTTATCAACAATATTATATCAACAAATTTTGATAACAATCTAATAATATCCAAAGGTTAAATAAATTTCATTATTATTCTCAATTTGAAGTGTGTGTCTGCATAGCCTCCTTATCAATATAACTCTCCATTTCACAGTAAAGACACCACTAAATAACCTTTAGAAAATGCGCTTCGACTACAAATCTGTCATGTTACTCAAGAATGAGTCACTCAGAGATAGTGTATTTACCACTCAGTTTATATGCGAGAAAAATAATAAATTATGGAAACACAAACATCTCAACTATAATTATCACGAATAATGCATTTTCCAAATAATGAAATGAATAATGATCTCATGGACAGGAATATCAATTACTTTTGAGAATATTAAATCAAACACCGTAGTTCTTGTCTATTTAATCTCCACATATATGGACCGAACATTTACTTAAGATCAATTAGGTTGTAATGAGGCTTACATTATGGCTAACAAGAACAAATAAATACAAAAAAATCAGTGAAAATGGATACACCCTTTAATAAACACACGAGGCTCTGAAGAATAAACTAATGTTGTACACCATTAATTTCTCTTCCTACCAAATTCTTCTTCATATTTTTTGAAGCATCAATCTTTTTTATTTATTTATTTATTAATGACATGTTTTTCTTTTTTTACACAATGAAACATTTCAGGATTGAGGATTTATGGAATATCTAGTTTCAACTCTTTCTATTTACCCATTCCAAAAATATATCAACCATACACATTCTCATAAAAATTGGGTAAGGATAAAAATAATATGAGGTATTACTCCATAACTGGTGTAGGTAATGGAGATGGGATTAGCAAAGAAAATGTTATCCAAAGGTTCAAAGGGGGTGCAAACATATATTTATTACTAGGTATGCAAAAAGGCTATAGAATGGTTCAAAGAAAAATGCATATATCACTTCCTAAGCTCTAGTCGATTTTATGACATCTCAACTAAATAAACCAAGAAGTTTTAGTGTAATAATTCAATTTTAATGCCATTCTCAAAACAAATAATAAAAGAAACAAGAATAATGAGATCATCAGCGGGATAATGTGGACTCAAGAAAAAAATAGAATGACTAAAAACTCACAAGGATTAAGTCTCCACTATTATTTTAAGGCTTTCCAGTCAATATCTCACTCATCAATTTCAAATTATGCTAATTTGGCTTACAGTGCAAGAATAATCAAGTCGACAAAACCTCATGAAATTTGTTTAACATAAAGATAATATCAAACCTTATGTTTTCCTATTAATATATCAATGTGACAAGTATAACATCTATTTTTTCAAATTTAAAAGAATTCTTGAAAGCATATTCTCTAATTGGAAAGGAACTTCATATTTGAATGCATTTTCAAATAAAAGTCTTTTCACAATTACCAAAATCATTTACGTATACAATGGAGATTGAGTAGAATACCGTAATTAACTGATATAGTTGTGAATTACATTTAGGCTCAAATTGTTTTGAAAAATGCACAAAAAACTCATAAACTCCACCCCTAAGCCTAAAGCAAACATTGTCCTTAATGTAAAAAGAATAAGAATCATGACAAATGAATGAAAAAGAAAAGATGAGGGTTAAAGTGATATTATCGTGGTTAAGTTTTTGCCAATTTCGAAGAGGTCATCTACTAATGAAAGCTAAAAATTAGAAGAATTGTAGACTTATCATGAAAAATTTATAAAACACATACATGGAAAAAAAAAAAAACACAAACGAAAAAAAATTACATGCACCAGTTGTAAGTAAAAAATTTCACGGAATTAACGAGTGAAATGCAACTAGAATGAACTCGAAAATCAATCCAGACTAACCATAATGACACAACTAAAACTGGGCTGCCTCCCAGGAGTGCTTTGGTTTAACGTCGTCAGCCAAACATAAAATCTTCCTCACAAATGATTACAATAAAATGAAGAGGAAGAACATAACGAACACCCTCTTCTAGAAGTGTCAAATGATCGTATAGCAACAATCTAAAAAGTTGAGGATCTGTCCAACAAATAGTGGCAACCACATGCGACACAACATATACTAACCCACTCCAAAATCTACGAAGGTGCCATGCAAAATCATAGAAAAATGAAAATGAACTCGCAATCCTAGGAAATTCGTAACGACCCGATCTGCACAGTACGATATTGTGGGCCCAACTAGCCCTGCATGGCTTTAAAATGCCTTGTATTATGCGGATCCGACCTCGCACATAAGTAGATCATCCCTTTCCCGCACCCAGGCGATGTGGGACTATGTCCCCCTTTGTAGCTCGTCCAACCCCTTTCAAGCCTATTGGGCTCCAACCTTCACCCTCGGGTCCGCCCACTCCAGGGTCTCACAGTCCACCCCCTTAGGGCCCAACGTCCACGTTGACACACTTTCGGCCTGGTCAAGCTCTGATACCATTCTGTAATGACCCGATCCACACAACACGATATTGTCCGCTCTGGGCCCAACCGGCTCGCACGACTTTAAAAATCCTCGTACTATGGGGATCCGACTTCGCACATAAGTAGATCATCCCCCTCCCGCTCACAGACGATGTGGGACTATGTCCCCCTTTGTAGCTCGTGCAATCCCTCTCGGGCATATTGGGCCCTAACCCTCACCCTTAGGTTCGCCTACTCCAAGGTCTCACAAAATTCGTAGGGATTTGGAGCATAAACAGTGATATCTAGCAAATGATTCTTGCCTACTCCTAAAAAGGGACATCCTAAGTCAGGTGTCAAATCAAAAGATTGAACATGTTTCACAATAGGATGTTTAAAACTAAAATCATCCCTTAAGTAGAGTCAGTCAATGTGAAAGGGATGCAAAAAAGTATGCCTATAGATATATCGGGTGGTATAGGTTCATCATAACGAAATGAAATGCACAAAGATGATGGGCTAGACAGCTCAACAACCCCCAAACATGGAATCAACACTACCTATGGCATGCAGTTTCTCATGAGACGTGTCTTCTGATACTACCCTGACTATTTCTTGAATTATGGGGTCATTTGTACCATAAAAATAGTCGAGGCAAGACTCCAAAAAATATTGAATATCGGACTTCTTGCATGAGTAACTAGGAAGACACATATCGAACGAGTCAACATGAAAATGTGAGGAAGGGAATGGGTAAGGAAGCAAATAGTTTCAACAGAAGGGGTTGATTTTGACTCACTGAGTGGAAGGGGTTCCTCTTTAGGCTTCTATGTATAACTAGGATCCATAATAGGGGCTAAACAAGCAAAACATTCACTTCCCTAATGGAATTATCAATATCCAAGTCTAAACCGAAATAAGTCAAACAGGCTGCTAAGCATTCATCTAACACAAGCTGCAAAAATTAATTCTCCACCAAAGTCTCAATCATGTTAAACCTCACAAACATTCTCAGACTTAGGAGGTTGTTGACTTACATTAAAAACATTTTGTTTGACGGTGATGTTACCAAACGATAATTTCTTGATTCCATTCCTACAACTAATAATAGCATTAGATGTTGCCAAAATGGGAGACAAAAAATAACTAGAATGTGACAGGAGGTATTATGAACAGGTTGTGTATCAAGAACTATGAAGTCCACTAGAAAATAAAAAATAGAAAATTTCAAACTTAATGATCACATCCTCTATAACACCGCACGAAACTCTGATTGACCTATCTGCCAATTGAAGTGTTACTTCAGTAGGTTTTAACTCGCCAAGACCTAATTGCTCATAAACGAAATATATAAATAAATGAACACTCATATGATCACTAATAACACAAGAAATGGTCACGTACTCAGGATCCCTATACTTAGGTCGGGTTATGTGTTGAATAACTGAGTTGACTTACTCGCGAGGAATGCTCTCTTTTGCACAGGTACCTTTCATTTTTGTATGCAAAGATCCTTCAGAAACTTGGCACAGGTAGGAACTTATTTTATAGCATTGAGCAATGAGATGCTATTGTGAACTTGTTTAAAAATTTTCTATGATGGAAACAGTGCCCTAGGCAAATAAGATGCCCGAGCGGGGTCAGAGTCAAAAGAAACATCTTTAGAATGTGAGGCTTTATCAGTCTCCTTGTCAGATGGAAATGCAACATGCTTTGACTTAGATGGATATGCAATGACACTCAGATCAAGCATTCATACTCAATGGTAGATTTGTTTTCCATTCCTAAGAGTAGTAATAGATTGGACATCTTCATGGCAGAGCTCAGATGTGCTACAACTGTGATTTGACCCTTTGGGTTTGAAATGAGTTGACTATGAAATCTTCTTTGCTCTCTCTCAGGGTATGACCGAGCAATCTTACTCACAACTATGTCAAGTTTATTGATGGCTTGAGATTGGTGTTGAGTCTTGGCTTTAACTCTGATATATTCTGAGAATTCTTCTCAAGTGTACTTTCTATGGTCTGCATATAATGGTTAACCGTTTCCTTTAAACTAGTTGTGTTGGATGGATGAACTTGGTTAATTTGAGGCCTAACAGGGCTAGGGCTTGAGAAGTCAGGGAGACAACAACAAGTCCCCTTTGGTGTGGGCCATGAGCGCATAATAGATTTGGATGCTTGGCGACCCCTGGATTGTAATATTTAGGTTGTAGATTATTACCAGGTCACCACATAACATTACAAGAATTGACTTGCTCAGCATAGTATGCAGGATAATCATTTTGCAAATTACAATATGCTATGGAATGACTAGGACTTGAACATGCAGCACAAACCTCAGATGAAACATTCGTGAGCGGTATAGGTTGTGTCAAATTCGAAATTGCATCTATTTTCAGAGCAATAGTGATAACAATTGCTTCTAACTTCAAGTAGAAGGAGAGTGAATGGATGTATCTCTAACTTCATATATACCACCCTTACGCCTATTATAATTCTTTCTCGAATAATCCTGTTGCTGAGAATTTTTGGAAAGCCTTTCAAAAAATCCCAAATCTCATTAACGCTCATTTTCATTAGTGACTCACCATTAGTGGCATCAATCATACAATGATTTGAGGGATCAAACTGTCTTGAAAGTATTGAACTAGACGCTACTTTTTAAATCCGTTATGGGGACACTTAACAATGAGTTCATTGAACATTTCCGAACACTCATAGAAATGTTCACATTTTTTTGTTGAAAATTGACATATCTCGCCGGAAGGCATTTGTTTTAGGAATGGGGAAATACTTCGACAAAATTTTCTTAACAGCGCATCTCAAGTTTTGATGGATCCCGTTTCTAACGAATTTAACCACGACTTTGCCTTATCTTTCATAGAAAAGGGAAACAACATGAGTTTTGATGCACATGAGTTTGGAAATGGGTTTCTATTATTGTAGCACCTTTCAAATCCACCGAAGCCGTCACTTTGGGCTTGTTCTTCCAAACTCCCTAGACTAACGAATTTCATCGTTTAAGCTCAAATTCCTACAAAAACATGAAAACGAAATAATTAAAATAAAATACAATATTTAAAACAGTAACAAATATAAATTAGAAAAATAATAAATAATTATGTGAATATCAACTCTCAACCGACATGTCTCTTCTAAAGCACCCGGCGCTAATGAAGGTGGTTGTTCTCACTATGGCAATCCTAAACATGATGTTGACAATTTTTTCAAAAAACATGGATACCCGGATTGGTGGGATAGTTTCAAGGTACGCAAATCTCGTGAAGGATGTGATCAACAAAATCAGAAAGATGGGAAAGACTATGTTGATGGTCTCTCCAACCAACTCACCATTGGTAGTTGCTGAGACTGATAACAATTTTTTGCTTGACTCTCACGTGCTTGATCATTATTTAGGTAACATCGGTTTTACTCTTGCTACTCCTACTTTTTTCACAGTCTCTAGATGGATTATTGATTCAGGTGATACTTATCATATGATTTTTTATCCATCGTCTTATGGATTACGAGTACGCCACATCATTTACTTGTGGCTAATGTTAATGATGGAGTCCCCTCCTCTGTCACTAGTGCATACACTTTTATTTTATCAACATATTTATCCTTGGAGAATATGTTTCTTGTCCTTTTACTCTCCAATAATCTCTTATTTGTGCCTCAAGTTACGAACAATTAAATTGTCTTGTACTAATGTATCATCCTTTCTGTTTTCTTCAGGATCTCAACAACAATGAGATTATTGGGTGTGGTACCAAGAGAAGGTGGCTTTATTATGTAGATGATGTGTGTTCTGAAAGTGTTTTGGTTGGTCATAGTTCTACCTATGCTAAGGAGCAACATATTTGGATGAGGCATCGTTGTTTTGGTCATGCTTATTTTGGGTATATAAAACATTTGTTTCCTTCATCGTTTCTAGATTGTACTCACTCAGATTTTTGTTGTGATATTTTTGTTTTAGCTGAGAGTCACCATACTACTTGATGCAGTCATTTCTTGCTCCCTGCTTTGACCTGGTTCCTGCTGACCTGCACAAGTAACACACGTGAGCCATGGACCACCATTGTGGTTGTCGATGACAATCCGATGCTAAAGTCAGACAGGGATCTAAGGAAGGTGTAATGTTGTAACAAAGAATTTGTAGCATACCTTAGCTTACCAACCTCATGTCTTATTTATAGTGCAAGGAGTCTTGATTCTACGAGGCAATTGTAGGCATAGTTTCTTCGTGGAAATCCTTCTCTAATTAGGAGTCGTGCTGTAAGAGAAAATTTTCCTGTTAGCCCTGTGCTCCTAGATACATGGGAGATAGTTCCCAATCCAAGAGCAATCCGTGGGAGGGAGTTTCCATGTGTGGAATGTACTTTGATATTTGCTTCCTGGTTGGAAGTAGAGAGCAGTTGTAGTTTCCCGTCTGAAGCTGATCCTTGAGATACTTGCCTTAGTGGGACTTATGGTATTAAGGATAGTTGTAAGACGTGTGGGCCTAGCATGCTATGAGAGTTCGAGTTCGCCTAGCGGACTTAATTGAGCCAGCTTAGAGTCGTTTGGGCTTGTTCGGTGTTGGGCTGATGCTGGGGCTTGTATTTCCTCGAGATCATCATGACACTTGTATGGCTTAGAGGGGTGACCATTTTTATGTATCATCAACTACTCCCCCCGAGTTATTGGGTCATCACATCGGTTCGTTAAGTCATCTCTTGAAGGGATGTGCCGCTCATGATGGTTGAGTCTGAATCGTTGCTTGAGCTGTATGCCACATTAATGGAACGTGCGTTGGTTCGGTGAAAAAGAGGTGGGAATCCAACTTCTATTTAGGCTGTCTGTAGTATTGAGTCTGACTCTTCAATTTTTTTTGCTTTTGAGGATATCGCTCTGACTAGAAAAGATTTTCTATCTTCTTCATGGCTCAACTGAAGACGCAATCTTGGCCAAGGGCCTGGAGTTTTTCGAGTCTGACCTTGCTGAAATTCATACGAAGTTTGGAGTTCCTAAGGACATGCCCTTGTATGCCCTGATGTATGTCCTGATGGATGACCAAACGCCAATGTCTCATTCAGTCGGTTTCATCTGCTTGCATCATGGGATGCTTCAGAGTGGAGTGCGTTTTCCAATTTTGGATGTGATTTGGGAGTTCCTGGATCTTTTAGGGATTCCTCCGGCCCAATTGAGGCCCAATGGATATAGGATTATCCCCATGATTCTGCTTAGTGCCAAGGAGGCCGACATCACCGTGACTTCGCGGGTAATTCAGCTGCTGAGTTGTCCCCGACTGAAGGGTAACGTTGTCTGTAAGATGATGTCGCCAGCTTGCTTCGTTAATCTGACTGATGAATTCAAGTTTTGACATAAGTACTACTTCTTGGCTCCTACGAACTCGAAGTATTTTTAATGCAAGGGTTGTCCATTCGAGTGACAGTTCAGGCTGCTTCCTAAGTTCAACCCTTTTCCTGTGAATTTGATATGCTTGATAGTGTGTCGACTGACCATTGCTTGTGTTTTCTTACGTGAAGAAGAACTAGGTCCCGTGTTAGAACTGGGTCATTTTCAGCACGACCCACTCTAGTAAGGGAAGAACGCGAGTTTGCTAATCCTGTTGGGGCGGAGACCGACGTTTTCTGCTTGGAGAAGGATTACTTGCGGTTTGTAGGAGTTGTAAATAGGTCGAGCCTTAGTGATGTGTAGGTTGAAGCTCTGAATGACTGCCTGGTGTGGATTGCAATGGTAGCTTCTGCTGGTGCTGATTCGGGTGAGACCGTTCCTATAGAAGGCTCCTGTGAAGATTTGCCTTAGGCTGTAAAATATGATCACCCTATTGTCGCTTTACCTGAGAGTGGTCGCGGTATTGGCCATGTCTCTTGTAGTTCGAATTGCTCACCGTCTCGCTTTAGGCCACAACTAGAGGTGTTGGAGGGCCCTTTGGATAATCAGCTTCCTCCTCTGCCTTCGGATCCCATTAAGCCATCTCGTACCCAAGTGTCGGTTGTTAGTGACAAGGAAAAAGATACGTAGGAAAGCCTAAGGACGGTGGCAACCACGAAGGGTGACTCTAGCGTAATTCCTAACCCGATGAAGCTTCATCCAGGTGCACGGATAGGCACCGGACTTGGTGAAGATGAGTTCACAGGTCTGGCACCAAGAGGTGAACGTAGAGTATGCTTCGAGAAAGCATATAAGAAGGCGTGACAGCTGGTTGATGAATCACTCTCCAAAGCTCGAGGAGGATATGTTAGAATGATGTATGGATAAAGGCTTGAAGTATCTTATGTTGGGTATGTCTCATTTGAGCCACGCGACCGTTGTTGGGATGGAAGTTGAGGCGGCTCATGAGAGGGTATCCACCTTGGAGCGTGTCTTCTCGCACATGCAGGCGCTATATTCTGATGCGCTCTATAAAATTGAGCAACTGAAGAAGCACGCCGAGGAGAAGAGACTGGATTAGTCAACTGTGACCACTGAGACTCAAAGGGCTCATTTGGAGAACCTTGAGCGTAATCTGTCAGAGGTCGTGTTCGAGAGGGACGAACTTAAGCAGGAGGTGACCCGGATTTGCCGAGAAATCGAGGTTGCACAGGAAGCTGCGGCTAAGGCGTGTTTTGAACTGCAGTTTCTTGCTAATGAGGGTGCTTTGAAGGAAACTGATTGGGCTACTTAGAAGCAACAATTGGAATCCCATGTGGAATTCTATGCTCGAAAGACGAGAAACGTTGAGGACCAACTCGAGTTGGAGTGGCATGAGCTTAGTGCTGTGAAGAGCAGTCTCAGATCGATGCGCTAACTAGCAAATTAGAGCTACTGGAGCATGAAATTGTTAACGCAAAGGTACGAGAGGAAGAGCTTCTTTAGAACCAAGGCAAGTGTGAGTTTCGCTAGGTTATACATGGCCAGCTGAAGCTGTTGGCGCTAATGAAGGAGGAACACCCAGAGTGGGATCTCGGCTGTTATAAGTAGATGTCATACGTAGACTTGTCTTTTACCTCTGCGTCATTGAAAGAGGAAGACAATTTGGGCCCTGATGTCCAAGCAGTGTCGAGCGTGGACGCTGCTTCTACTCCATTTCTACTAGACTTAGCTCTTCTATTTCTGTACCTTCTCCTGATAAGGAGTAACCTTGGTGTGATTGTACCCCTTTGTGGTTTGACCGTTAATGAAAACAACTTTATCCGTTTCGTGCTTTTGTCTCTATTGCATGTTTTTCATTTTGCCTTGTTCTCTTACTTTGGCATTGGCTGGTTGAATCAATAAGACGCTGACTGGTCTATCTGCCATAGAGAGCTTGACCGCTTTGTATTGTGAGCAACTCAGGGTCATTGCTATGTAGTCATGTCCAATAGTGGGCATGTTGCGGACAGTCTAGCCGAGGTTGATTCCCGAGTTGTGTATTGTCCCCAAGGTAAGCTGCTTGAAGCTCACCTTGTTGGTCTGACCGATCGGTTGTAGTTGCTGCTATGAGTGAGTTGTGATGGCCGAGTGTATGTGTTAGAGTGTTCTTGCCGAGTTAGGCCCTGTAAGCTCGGGTTGGCATCCAAGTAGCTATTATCTTGGCACTTGCTGTACGATCTCTATATCAGTGCGAATGACCTACGCTAATGTTAGAATGTCGATCCGTTGGTGATTTGGCGGGCTACAAGTCCAGGTTTGGTGATTTGGCGACCACGCTGAAAAACAATGGTGCCGTGGCAAGCCGTCGAAATCAGTTCGAGACTGAGTAGGCACCCACCTTCGAGACATCTACACCCTCGCAGTGAGGGCTACAAGTCTAGGTTTTGATCAGAAGCTTTCGTTGATAATCGTCGCTAGCCAGGCTTACCAGATTAGGTTCGGCGATAGTTGATCGTGAATGGGGCAATAATCCTAGGCAAGTCGTTGTCACCAGGCATGATAGCGCTGATTAGACTCCCACTTCCTAAACCATCGAACTAGGTTGTTGGGTTGAACCAGAAGCCATTGTCATCAACTTTGGCTGACTAAGTTTGCCTAGTTTGAAAAGAAGTTCCACTCACTAGGGTGGTCATGCGAACCTAGTCCATCTGCCTGGTGCATTGGGTGGATAAGGTTACCTTAAATCAGCTAGTGATCTATAGGTGTGATTTGTATGTCAGCATGTGACAAAATAATGCTTGAGTAATAAGCCGAGCTCATGGGCCCGCAGAGGAAGAGCTAGGGCACGGTGCATTGTGCGTACGACGTAAATCGCGCGGTAACACGTTTATGCTGTAGACAGCGAGACGGTTGAGTATCGATTACTCCCCTTAATTGATGGGGTTGTGTGCAGTGCCATCAATTTCAATGATGTGGTCTGTGCAGTTTCCTTGGGAACCGTCGCCTTTTCGTTTCCCATACTGTATCCATGCTTGACAGTTAATGTTGGAGTGTCCGCTTGGCGAACCATCATGTCTATATAATGGTGTTTTTCCAATCGTTGTAGGCACTATCTTTCACAGAGCTTATCTCCTATAATGTTCTTGCTTAAAGAGATCACTTTGGGTTTTCCAAAGGCTGAAGAAAATGCTTTGAGTTTTCCAAAGGTTGAAGGTGGATATTTGTCTTTGGAGTCTTCGAATGTTCTGACATTTGCACTGGTTAGGCACATAGATAGTTGATGTTATGTGTGGTCACCTCTTATGGGCGGTCACGTAGTTGACCTGCTGAGGTCTCATAATTTCTTCTCATATTTCCTAGAAGTAGTACAAATTTCCTACCAAGGGAGATGCCTTGGTGTTACACCGTACCACTTTTGTCTTCATGTGCTCGTATCCCGCTGCTAACCAATGGCTGATCGAAGTGTTAGTCAATGTTCGGTGTCTTCAGGTGTGGTATCTCTCAATCACTCCTGGTATCGCGCATATGAAAAGTGGCCTCGCATGATAGCACTGGGAGACCGTGACTGTGTCGCTGCTTGTTGCAATCCTCATATGCCTTCCTCTAAGCTATTTGAAGAAATCGAAAGAGGAGTGGGATGTCTCTTGAGGAAATCAACAGCCTGTTGTAAGGTCTACAATGCTCTTGTACAGTCGATTTCTTGGGTGATTTGACGGAGCAATCTGACTGTTCAGTCCTTTCAATCCCCTCTTACACTTCGTCTTTATCTTTAGTAGGGGTCGAGCAAATTTCGTTCGCTTATCTTTGCTGTCACTTGCAGATTGCTTGCATCAGAGGGTCTGCAAGTTTTTTGTCGGATTCTTCCCAGAGTAGAATTGTCTAAGCGAATTTCTTACTTCAGGTTGCACTGTATTCAGACGCTTGCAGTCTTTTGTATCCGCCTCAGGGAATTCGTAATATGTAACCTTTTGTATATGCCTCAAGGTGCTTGTTGATAAATCTTTCCCATAATCAATAGAGTTTGTTTTCATAATTTTTGCTTTATTACTTAAATGATGGCAAATCACATAATTTTTTAAGAACTAAAACTCAATATTGACTATGGAAAAGGAAACAAATAACTTAAAGCAAATTAACTGTCGATGGAGAGAAACTGATCATGGTCTTGAAGTGAATTCGGGTTGCTCTCGCAGATCATTTAGCGGACCGTCGAGGTGTTACATAGGTTACTGAAGAGTAAACCTTGCAGAGGGGCGGATCTCCATGCTGACGGAATGTCGGGGGGATGTGTTCCCGCTTTCCATTGCCTTTTCGACTTGCTGGGTAGAAGAACTTATTGTTTCAGTACCGCCCAAGAATGATATCTCTGCCCGTCGTCTGGGCTTGTACTAGGTCAGGTTGCTTTGCATGATATAGCTGAATCTGGGAGCACTCTATTTGTTTCATTGCGGCGTAGTGGCAGCCTTGTGTCATAGGTTGGTCTCCACGTATTGTTCCTTCGGAGTGGTTAGTAGTATACTTAACACACTAGTGAAGGGTGGAGACCATTGCTTTCATCTGGTGGAGCCATGGTCTTCCCAATATGAGATTGTAGGATGACAGTGCGTTTACCACCATGAAGTCCATAAATAGAACCTTCCTAAGTTGCAACTTTTCTATTACCGTAACTAACCTTATTTTTCCAATGGGGAAGCACTTTTCCTCGCTGAATCCGATCAGCGGGTATTCTGAATACGTCAGGTTTTCCTCCTTGAGGTTCATGTTGTAGAATACGTTGTAGAACAAAACGTTAAGCGAACTTCCTGTGTCAACAGGGCTATCTTTACTTCCCACAGTGTTATGGAGATCGAGATGACTAAGGCGTCGTTATGTGGCACTTGGACTCCTTCGAGGTCCTTGTCCGTAAAGGTCAAGGTAGGAATGGAGCTCTGAATCCTTGAGTGGCAGATGTGTCTATCCTCATTCGCGGGTAGTGTTCGCATGTCTAGTAGAGTCAGTTTGCGGGACCTGTATGACTGACTTTCATTTGGTCCGACTCCATGGAGGCCATATATTATCTTTGGAGTCTCCTTCTCTATTTCTTTAACTGACTCCCCCTTTCCTTTGTTTGTTATGTTTGCTTTTTAGACTTTAGGAACTCTTTCAATTTGCCTCTGTGAATCCAATACTCAACCCCATACCTTAGACTCTTGTAGTCATTAGTGTTGTGGCCGCCCTCCTTCTAGTACACGCAGTACTTGTCGTTGTCACGCTTGGCTGGGTCTCCGCGTGTCATTGGAGGCCATTTCAGTTCCTCTCAGCTTTTCGTTGCATTTAGTACATCTGACAAGTTAGAATTTAGGGGTGTCACCGCTCTGGATCCAACATAGTTGGATGATTTCTCCGGCCTGAACTGATCAGGGTCCAGCCTGCTGTCGCTGCGCTTCCTTTTGCTCCGTTCCTCATCCTCGCGTCCTTTTCCCTCTTTCTTGTCCATGGGAGCATAAGGCTTTTTCTTGCCTTAGACTTCCCTTTTAACGGTCTCGACTCTTCTAGGGTGATGTGTGTCTCTGGACGCTCTTGAGGAGTTCCGCCATGTCCAGAGGGGGCTCCAGGGTGAGGACCTCTTAGAGCTTTCCCTCTTTGAGTCCAGCAGTAAAGGTCGTCAAGGCTGTATCGTCGTTGCACACATCGATGAGGGTCAGTTCGTCATTGAAAAATGTGACATACTCTTGGAGTGTCTCGTCAGACCTTTGCTTCATAGAAAGTCTGTAGTGCGGTCATTTTCAAAAACGTTGGCTCTTGATAAAACGTGTTAGTAATTCCTTTACCAGCATTTTGAAGGAGTCGATAGACTTCGGCGAAAGGCTATGGAGCCATGTCAGTGCTGAGCTTTAAGGTCCTGCACATTACGGATTCAGATCCTTCTTTAAGGGCCATTACGTGCTGGTAATGGCGTGGGTGGTCGAAAGGATCGGTGATTCCGTTGTAGGAGTTGAGCTTCGCGGGAGTGAACTTCCTCGAAAGGGCCTCATTCATGATCCGGTCTACAAATGGTGGGACATAGAGGTGGTACAATATGTCTTAATCGTGTGCCCCTCGGAGGAAGGGATTCCCTGGACCGATCCTCTCTGTCCTGGCTGCGAGATCAGTGCTAGCAGCACATCCTCCCCTAGTCTAACGAGAAGTAGCTCTCTTGCGTTGGGGTGGGCATGGGATGGGATGGGATGGGACGAGATGGACCCATCCCATTCATTCGGGATCGGGACGGGACGGGACAAAATAGAACTCATCTCGACCTCGTCCCATTTCAAATGGGATCGGGATGGGATGGAACAGGATGAGCATGTACTAAATAGTCCTCCAATAAAAAATAACAAAAAGAGTTTTATCTCACATTACTCACACACCATATAACTTACATCATAAACAATAATAGATATTAAATAAATAAATATTAAATTTCATTTAGAATTAATGATTCAATTCATTAAGATTTCATATAGAATTTCATCTTACACTGATTTAAATTCAACACATCCTAAACTTTAATTTAGAAGAGTATTTTGATTAAAATTAATAATAATTATTTTTAAATAAATAAATTTGGGACACGACGGGATAGACGGGATTGAAAATCTTCATCTCGATCCCATCCCACTTTATACCGGGACGGGACGAGATCGGGATGAGTTTGATCAATCCCAAAAGAACCCAAAAAAATTGGGATGAGATGGGACAGATTCGGGATCACGGGATGGGATGCTCAACCCTACTCATGTGCTTGCTCCCTATCATCTTCTGGAGGCGTAGGTTCATGCTGTTCTTGGTCTCCATTAGCGGGTAGTGGATTTTCTGGAGGCGGAGGTTCATGCTGCTCTTGGTCTCCATTAGCGGGTAGTGGATCTATCGCGTGAGAGCCTCCACCACCTTAGTGATCCGTTGTATTTGAGATGCCATCGTATCGATTTTGGAGTCCGTCTTTACTATTGTCGGCACGGGAGCATGAGTCAGCTGCCTGTGCAAGACAGGAGGTGGTATAGGGATAACCTTAGCATTCGACGTGTCCCCCGATTTTCTGTTGTTTCATGATCTAGTGGTCACCATCTCTCAGTGTTTGAAGGGAGACGATGCTTAGTGTAAACTTAAGAACTTTGTCGTCCCCACGGACGACACCAAACTGATGCAGTCATTTTTTACTACTGCTTTGACCTGTTTTTGCTTACTTGTACAAATAACACACGTGAGCCACAGACCACCGTTGTGGTGGGCGATGACACTTCAATGCTAAAATCAGATATATGAGAAAGGTGTAATGCTGTAACAGGGAATTTGTAGTGCACCTTAGCTTACCAACCTCATGTCTTATTAATAGTGCAAGAAGTCCTTATTCTACTAGACCATCGTAGGTGTAGTTTAGGAAGGAGATCTTCATGGAGATCCTTCTCTAATTAGGATTCGTGCTGTAGGAGGGAAGTTCCATGTTAGCCTTGTACTCCTAGATACGCAGGAAATAGTTCCCAATCAAAGAGCAATCCGTGGAAGGGAGTTTCCCTGTGTGGAGTGTACTCTAGTATTTGCTTCCTCGTGGGAAGCAGAGAGCAGTTGTATTTGCCCGTCCGAAGCTGATCCTTGAGATACTTGCCTTAGTGGGACTTATGGGTATTGAGGATAGTTGTGAGACGTGTGGGCCTAGCATGCTGTGAGAGTTCGGGTTCGCCAGCCGAACTGAATTGAGCGGGCTTAGAACAGCTTGGGCCTATTAAGTGTTGGGCTGATGTTGGGGCCTGTATTTCCTCGAGGTCATCATGACATGTGTATGTCTTAGAGGGGCAACCGTTTTTATGTATCATCACTACTTATCCTCTGAGTTTAAATAAGATGAGTGAACCATTCATTTTGATTCACTCAGATATGTGGGACCCTGCCCCAGTTTCTACTTTGTTTGGATATCGCTAGTTTGTGAGTTTTATTAATGATTGTAGTCATATGACATGGCTTTATCTATGAAAATAAAAGTGATTTGATGAATGTTTCCGCTTATTTCAGATTTCTGCTAAGGTAAAAGGTTTTCATGTTCGACAATGGTGGTGAATATGTAGATAGAATGTTCCAGTCATGCTTGCAGGATCACAACATTATTCATGAGACGACATGTCCTTCTACACCTCAGTAGAATTGTGTGACAACGGAAAAATTGTCATCTTCTTGAGGTTACACGTTCTTATCTGATTGATGCCCATATGAAACTCGCTTCTTGGGGTGATGCTATTTTATAAGTTATTTATCTTTTGAACCGTGTACCTAATAGTATTCTCTACTTTAAAACATGGAAAAGCTCTCATGCAGCCATCTCTTCCCATTAACATTGGTACCGATGGTTTTTGGGTGTGTTGTGTTTGGTCACATTTACAAACGTCAATGCACAAAACTGGATTCGTGTGCATTAAAGTGTACATTTTTTGGGTATTTACAACATGGGAAGGGTTTCAAATGTTATTCATCCTCGTCAATGAACCTATGAGACTATGGATATTACCTTCTTTGAAACCGAGATGTATTTTTCTCGGCCTGTATCCACTTCTCTTCTTCAAGGGGAGATGAGTGTTGAAGATTCAAATTGGGATATGATGTTGACTAATTCGGCTGAGACTACTATGGGTTTGGATTATTCGCTTTTAGTATTACCTAGTACTAACAATTTAATTAGTGATCCTATGCCGGCTATATCTAGTGGTGGTGACCATGTATCAGTTGCCTCTATTGAATACTCAAGGTAAACCCTTAGAGAGATACTCACCTGACAACTCAAAGACGGTAACGTATTCTATTATTCATTATGCTTTTATTGAGAAATCGTCTGGTGCAATTCAAACATTCGCAAATCAAATGTCAGTTGTCACCATCTAAACCAGAATACAAGAAGCCTTGAATGACCCTAAATGGGTAGAAGCCATGGCTGAGGAAATGCGAGCTATTGAAGAAAATCAAATATGGGACCTTGTGATGTAGCCCGAAGGAAAGAAATCGGTTGACTGTAAGTAGGTGTTTACGGTTTAACATAAGCCAGATGGTACTATTGATTTGTACAAACCAAGTTTAGTGGCTCATGTTTTTACTCAATTTTATGGTATTGACTATCATGATACTTTTGCACCTGTAGCAAAGTTAAGTATTATTCGGGTCTTATTATCTATTGTTGCAAATTTGATTGGCCTTTACAATAGTATGATGTAAAAAATTCTTTCTTACATGGAGATTTACTCGAAGAAGGTCATATGAGTATGCCATCGGGATACAATGCTTTTGATAATACTAGTTTGGTATGTAAGTTGAAAAAGGCTTTATATGGTCTTAAACAATCATCAAGAGCAAGGTTTGGAAAATTTCGGCTAGCTATTAGGGCTGTTAATCGGTTAAAATGGTTCGAAATTATGCTAAAACAAAAATCGAACAGAGTTTAGGTTCGATTTTCAAATCGGTTTTCCAATTTTCAAATATAAAAACCAAAACTGAAGGTTCGGTTCGGTTTGATTTTTATTTGGTTTTTCATAATAAGTTGTTCACTTTGTTTTCGGTTGTTCATGATTTCATTGTGGGATAAAAAAAGTAGACGAGAATAAAAAAAAAGAATGAGAGTAAAAGAAAGATAAATAGCGGTAGGAATTAAAAATGAGAAAGAGAAATGATGGTTGGGAATTGATTTAAATAGAAAGAGAGAGTTAGAATTAGAAAAGAGAAAGGGGGAGAGAGAAAAAAAGAATTGAATTAAAAATGAGATGTATGCTATGGGTAGGGTGCGTTGGAAATTGGAATGGGTGAGAAGAGAGAGAAAGATAATTGAATTAAAAAAAGGAGAGATCGAGAAGGAATTGAATTAAAAATTAGAGGTATAGCTATGGGTAGGGTGCATTGGAAATTGGAATGGGTGGGAAATGAGAATTAAAATTAGAAAAAAAACTCACTTCAATTCGGTTTGGTTTGGTTTTTTTGAGTGTTAAAAATACTAAAACCACGATCGAACTGAATGCATTCGAATCGGTTCGATTTTCTACTATTTAGTTTCGGTTTTGCTTTCGGTTCGGTTTGTTTCCATTTGGTTTGATCGATTCAGCCGGTTTATGAAAACCAATTAACACCCTACTAGCTATGACTAAATATGACTAAGGGCAGAGTAACTCTAACCATACACTATTTCTCAAAAACAAATGGTAAGATAACGTCAATTATTATTTATGTAGATGATGTTGATGAAATGACTAGGTTGAAAGCTTATTTGGCATTCAGAATTGATATGAAAAATCTTGGAAGTTTGAAGTATTTTTTGGGCATTGAAGTTACCAGGTCTACGCAAGAAATTTTTTTGTCACGACGGAAATATGTTCTTGACCTATTAAAGGATACTGACATGCTAGGTTGCCATCCTATTGGTCCGCCCATTGAACAAAATCATGGGCTTGAGGAACTTCTAAATAAGGCTCCTATTGATAAAGGAAGATATCAACGATTAGTTGGTCGTCTGATTTACCTTTCACACACTGGACCAAAATTGCTTATGTGGTTAGTATGGTAAGCCATTTTATGCATAATTCGAGTGACATCCATATGAATGTTGTTGTAAGAATTTTGCGATATTTGAAGTTAGCACCAAGGAAAGGCATTTTGTTTTATTGGGACATTGTGATTCAATATATACAGATTTATCTCTTCGTTTTGACAAAGAATGTCTTAGGCTCCTCAATGTTACTTTCCCAACAGTTTGGTGTGTTAATGTCAAAATACGGTTCGGTTGTGTCCCCTCTACTAGGGAATTCAAAGTGGTACAATATTTCATTGGGATGACCATTATTAGAAGGGACTAGTTGTTCAAGCATATTCACTAGGCTTGAATTCAACAAGAGCAATATAGGATGTCCGAAATGGTTTCCTTAATAGCAGTTCCCAGGTATAAGTGATGGGTCACTTTTTTTCGTTATTGTCGTCGGGGAAAACCCAGGGTATCCAGTTCGTATTGTATCGTTTGATCTAGAAAATGAAAGATTTGGGGTTATTCCGGATATTGGATTTAGTTTTCATTCACACCATCTACTCACCATTAACCATGATGAGTTTCAACTTGGGATATTAGGAAGTTGACGTTGCGTATCAGGTTGTTATTCTCTTGGTGATTGTGGGAAAATTTGGGTTATTAAGGATTACATGGTTAAAGGATCTTGGACCAAGAACTTCGTTGTGGAAAGCATTTCATGGGCCAGATACTAATGATAAACCGATTGTTCCGATTTCCTATCAAAGGAATTGTGAGCTTATACTGGTATGTGATTCTACACTACTGGTTTCTTACAATCTTCAAATTGGAAAAGTTACAAAACTTGAAGATGATGAAATTTCTAGATGGTTTTGTGTCTTTTTGCAAGCAATTAAATTTACTAGTATGGTTTTCTTCTATCAATGATATTGATTCATTTTCATATTGTGCCTTGAGATGTTCTAAGCATGGTTATCCACTTCACATATTATATTTATCTCAAATAAGTATTCAACAAATTTTTAGATAAACACATTATATTATATATATACATCTTCTTTTTGAAATTACAAGGAATAATTAGCATATAGTTGAATGCAAGTCATAAACACTAATACTCCATTTATGATATTCCTTTTTCTCAATTGCTAACAAATGCAAAAGCGCAATAAAAATGTGTAAAATGTTAAAACAGACATTTGGAAGTTTTTTTTGTAGACAAGAAAAACGGGAATTCTAAATGTCGAGGGAAAGGGCGAGGAAAACAGCGAGGTAAAAGAGGTGGCGGGGGGTGAACCGTTCACCCCCCTCGAGATGCGCGCGCGGCACATATCTCGAGGGAGGTGAACGGTTCACCCCCCGCCACCTCCTTTACCTCGCTGTTTTCCTCGCCCTTTCCCTCGACGCATAGCAAAGCTCCAAGAAAAATGAAGACTTGTTGATGATTGAATACCAGGCCTTGTGAATCCACTTGCATTGAAGCACGTGTTTGACTGACAACATCGACACGATCTTCTCAGTCATTTCCTCAGGTAAACTTTTCATCTCTTTCAGACCAAAGGATTGCAAAAAATTAAAAGAAAACTTTTTTTAATCCTTATCTGATACTTCACAGCAGCGATCCTTACTTTCAATTGTTGTCGCTCGATATTTTGCCATCGTGGCAAATCGGGCAAGCCTCGAAATCCAAATACAGTGACTATATGCTCTAACCAATTCCACCACCAAAATAAAAGAATTTGACGGGAGGCTTGCTAAGGCATTGACATTGACATTGACGCTTTTCTTCCTTTGCCAAATTTCTTTTCCCTTCGATTGTAACCACTTAAACTCATTTAATAATCAATTCACACAAATTAATTTCAAACTCCAAATCGTAATTTTCTCCTGATAAAGGCTTTGATATCCAAAATTATAGTTTTGGATAAAGGCTCAGTAAATTGTTGTTTTAGCCCTACATAAAGGATCAGTAAAGTGGTTCCCTTGTATTTGCATGCCACATAGAACTTTAGAGACTCTACTGTGGCTACATTTTTACAAACACATCCTCTATCAGGTTATAGGGACCTATTGGTGTTGCTCTTATAATATGTGATTAATAAACAAAAGCCATCAATATGAATATGCTACCTATAAAAAATAATAATAGTAAATAAATTACAAGTCTTTAGCCCATGGATGTAAAATTCCTAACTTCGCCCTCGATATATACCTCCAAATATGCATATATGTTTGCTTTTATCTATATGTGAATCATGGGCATTTCAACCTTTAAGATATGGATCGTTTAGGTAGGTCAACATCCTTGACCTAACAGTCGAGAGTAAAATGAATACTACTCTTGCATTCCATTGTTTTTTGGGTAATATTTGATTATTAAATATTTTTGGGTACCAAAATAACTCTGTTTTTTTTAAAGGATCAAAGTGTGGACCGTGGTCAGTTATTGTTGCAATTGGAAGACCAAAATGAGTCATGATTTGATGCCAAAAAAAGCGAAATCCCTATCTCTTCAATAAACTGAATGATGACAACTGATTTGAAAGAAATAGCAATTCCCTCAGTATACATTTTGTCAAGGAAATTGGGACTAAATTCAGATTAATTCTCCCAATTAATTTGTTCCATTTGTTTCACTATAATGATAATGGTTCTACTGTGAGAGTTGTTTTAGGAAATGCACGATGTTGATATAATGCAAATATCATAGGATTACCAGAAATCCAGAGAAAAAGCGCGATTGAATGTTGACGTACATTGTCACGCCTTGACCCGCCACGGGAATCGCAGCGTGTCGATGCGTGAACTACCACGCACACAGGCGGATCGTAATCGGCCACAACATCATAATATAACACATTCTTGATACGATAAACAAACGGAAATAAAACTACGCTAAAGTTTGAACAAAATAGATATATATTTGATTCGCCCCGTCAGAGTCATAGCGACAAAACCAGTATACAAATATTTAGTTTAACAATATAGTACATCTGAAACACAGAGGAAGCAAAACATACCCGTACAGGGTGGACACAACCCAAAAAGCACAAAACGCTCCTATAACGAAAACTGGGGCCTACGCGCCACGATCAGCAGGAACTCCAACACTGCCTGCACTCCAATAGAAGCACACCCCTTGCGGGGTCAACAAAGCACAAAGCTAGCTGGTGCAAGCGAACTAAATACAAATAACGGAATAATAGACAAGGAAAATACATGCCACACAATAATGAACAAGCAACAAGTTCTAGAGTCTAAATCTCACCGTGTCTCTAAGGATAATGTTTCTAAGTTCAAGCAACAACACAAACATTTCAGATTCAACAATAACTACCAGTTTATTATATGTCGATTATTACACGTGATTCAACATAGTAAATATCAAGCAATGGAAATAAAACAATCTCATAATTCTTCCTAGCCTCCTAGGTATAGCAATCAAGTTGAAATCAAAAATCCGGTAAAATCCTGTATAAAGTGTCTCATATCGTAGGTATCCGCATACCCTACGAATGTGTCTCACCCAGACACATCCCACAACGTGCACCAGTACCACTTTGGGCTTGTTTGTATCCTAATGGGGTGCCATCTGCCAGGATACAAACTCAAGCGCGCTGGGAGGGAAAGCGAGTAATCTCCAAAGCATGTCCTCCGGGACCCGTCCTACTGCACTCTATAGTGGCAAGTGCGTGCGGGAGCTCACCGCACCTCAGCAAGCTTGCCACATGCAGTAGCGTCCACAATGTCAGGTGCGAGTCATCTCAAGCACCATCCAACTCTCGATGCGAGCAAGCTCCTAAGCATCGGCACAACAGGCATTATAGCGGGGTAAAGACACTTATACTACTACCCACATGCACAAATGACAAATCTGTACATAACCAAATGTACAAACATGCAATCATAAACAATTCGGCAATTTTATAAAACCACGACTATGCCAGGGTCCCAACATGACTCAAATCACCACAATAAATTTATTCGAGTCGCTTATCATACATGCTCAAGACTCGAAAATCCACGGTAAAACATGATAGGCTATACAACCTCGAAAACAAAGCATACAAGTCTCATATCATTACACCAAAGCCTAATCACGCCAAAATTACTATTCGATTTCATTCAAATATCATGCTTTTCTGAAAATCCAATGCATAATTCATTCACACATAACTAACACAATCCTCGAAATATCTGAAAACTCCAAATTTAAGATTTGGATTCAATTCCACACAATTGACGGTATAATGTAAAAATTCATTTCAGGATTTCAAGTAATTATTTTATCAAAATAATATTATAGTTCCACTCACCTGGCGGAATGGATTTTCAAAAACCCAATTCCTATCGGTCGAAGCTCCAAACACGCAAAACCACAAATGCGAAGCCACGAAAATCCTAAAACTGCGAGGCGGACTCGAAAATGAGCAAACTAGCCGAAAACTGAATAAATAAATAAATACAAGCGACGCGTGACTGAAAGGAATACTTACAGCCAAAAGGAAATCGGCAACCACCCCACCGAAACCCAAGGTTTGGCGAAAACGCGCCGAAACCCTCCCTACAACCGGTCTGAACGCTACTAAACTGCACAACAAACCACAAAAGAGTTTAAGGACACTCAGGGTCACGAAAATGGGGATCACCCACGCACCCAAAGCCCGGTTTCACGCCGAGGAACCCTCTAAACAAACATGCACCCTGATTTTTTTGAAAAAAATTTGGCCAACCCCAAAACAGTCTTGCATGTTGGTTCTAAGGGCTCCCAAGGATGCCACCAAGGCTCTAACACGGCTGATCGGAGCTAAAAACCCGATCAAACCCCAAACCCAAAACAAAACTGATTTTTTTTTTTTTTTTTTTTTTTTTTTGAAAAAAACAAAGAAATACAGTGGGGAAAGAGGAAGGGACGAACCGAGGAGGAGGAGGAGGTGAGATTGGGGAAGAAACCACCCAAAAAACCGCCGAGACAAAGAGGGAGGAGGCGACGATGGCTCGCTGCGTCGCTCGCTGTTACGAACAGAAAAAAAAAAAAAAAAAAAAAGAGAAAGAAAGAGAAGAAGAAATGGAGGGGAAGGGTCGTTGTGTTTTAAAGGGGTGGGTTGCTATGTGCCCCACCACCTTTGCTGAGTACACCCCGATTTAAAAACTCTTTTTTTTTTTTTTTTTTTTTTTTTTTTTAAAATCGCAGTTCTCACATACACCATATATGTTGTCCAGACAGAGAAATTGTTTTCGGACTGAACTTTCCATCGTTATACATTAAATTCAAATGTTGTGTGGAAAAGCAAGGTAATGTGACTGACTGCAAGCTACAAGCAATTACCATTTAGCTCCAGACGGGAACAAATACTTTTAGATCAAACAGATCTTGTGATCTTTAACTTTTACTTGAAAAAAAAATTCTAATGAACAATAGCAAGCAAGCTTACAAGTTACAAACCCAGACTATGCTGCCTCAATACAATAGAGTAGCCATCAATCTGAATCAAATGCCTCCAAATGAAACATTCTCCCATAAACACTTGCAGCAATAAAATTAACTAACACAATACGCTTTCCACTCCGGAAACTTTCTGGCAATAGAAAATGATAATAATGCAGCAAATGTCAGGCAAATTGGGAGAATAGGGGCCAACATACAATAAAATCCCAAGTCCATCCCTTCTACTTATTCCATGCCCTTTTCAGTTTCATCAACTATGCGTTATGCTTTAACCACAGGCCTCTGCAATCCAGAAGCAATGTTGTCTGAATCAGAAACACATAAACGAAAGGGAATTTATAGATGCATTGATCACATCTGCAGAAACAATTTACAAAGAGCATCCATTTCAGAATGTTCATTGGGCCATGAACTGAAGCCTAATTGTCCACAGAGACAATTCTTATAACAATGATCCCGGTTGTGGGAGAACTGTCTACTTTCCATAAAAAAAAAAAAAAGACAATTCTCCACAACCGGGATCATTGTTACGAGAACAATGAGAAACACCACCACCTAATCTAGCTTGAACATTCATTTTGGCGCGAAAGATATCAACCTAACTTATGGTGACTTCACAAGATATAGTATACATCTAGAAATGCCTCAAACACACGGGCATTTGGATCCACTCACATTCTGTGTTTCACATTTGTATTACTAAAAATGACAATGAAACATGGTTATAAATTATACTCACAAACCTAATAATTCAAAATGCGCCCAAAGGGACAACTGCTAAATAAGTTCTATAGAGACAACAATAAAGCAATAAAGTAAATTTTCATGTTAATTACTTATATTTTAGAAATTTGTTCCCAAATTGGTTTGTCATATCATTCTATAACTTTGTTGTGAAGTCAAACGAAATTAGTTCTGTTTTATTCAAATATATGAACGAGCAAAATATTCCACAAGATAAGATATGCATTTGGAGCCACTTTTGATGATAGGATAAATGTATTCTAGACGATTATATGAACTCATCATTAACAAGCCTTAGACTAATAAAAAGGGGAAACTGACTCGATAAATAATGAAAATCAGCATCCATGAAATTATCATTTTCTTCTGATTTTGGTGTTCAACACAAGTCTATGAGGCTTCTAAATATGTTAAAACTGTCTAGTTTATAATTATAAATCTGTGGTCAAATGCAGGATAAAAACAGCCTCCTGCAACCGTTATTGCAGATGCAAACATATGGTCAAGCAAGCACATATATGGAAAAATGCTAGAACAAATCATTTGAAATACTCGTATAAGAACAAGCTTGAGATCTTTACCATACCTTTCCATTGCTATGATCTTTTTCTTTTGTCAAACATTATTGTCCGTTCTGTTGAGTGATTTGGGTGAAATGAGGGTTGCAACATAAGGAAATGATTGATACAAAGGCCACCCAGATTTTGGTAATTCCATATCTTCAACTTGTGTGCCTTGTCCATTTTCAAGGTTGTAAGAAACCAAAAACCACGAATCACAGAGTATTAGAAGCTCAGCATTCTTCCAAAAGCAAACTGGGGCGAACGACTTCAAATTGGACACCCCCGAATCTTTTTTCGATAACAAACAATTTCGTCCATGATTTGCTCCATTATTTGTTGGGACTGTTGGGGCGTCGTGCACGTGCACTTGCGCACACCCCTTGGTCCACTATACATAACAACGATATTGTCCCCAACTTAAACACTACCTATCGGGTTGGGCCTTCCATCTGGGCCTAGGTGGTGTGGGGTTTTTCCCAAAAGGCCTCGTTGCTATTAGGGAGTGAACCATCTACTTATAAACTTTAGTGACGACTCTTCATTACTTGATGTGAGACTATTCAAGCGAACACATTCCCAACAATGTATTTCCATCACAAGTGGTATAAGTGCGCGAGTTGGTTGGTGTTTGTGCTTTGAAAGTGTCAACTAGAATGGCAGAATGATCTTTTTCATCGCATGATGATGGCTATGTGAAAGTTGATAGGTTCGACATTGTTCGATTCATTGGTAAGAACAATTTTAAAGCTTAGCAGATGGATTGTAAAGATATTCTGGTTAGTTTGGATCAGATTGATGCACTAGATGAGAAAAAGAAACCATCATCAGATAAGGCAACGGTTAAGGTTATCGAGAAGTGGAGTAAAATCGATTAGAAGGCATGTTGTGCAATTCGTTTGTGTCTTTCTCGCAATGTGGTTTACAAATTCACTGATGAGATAATGACTCAAGGAATTTTGGATAAGCTTCAGGCTATGTATCTTCAGAATAATCAAATGAGTGTGATATACCTACAAAAGAAGCTCTTCACATTCAGGTTGCAGTTAGTTAAACTTATGACTGATCACAGAAGTGAATTTAAATGTTTATATTCAGATTGTGTAAGCTTGGGAGCTAAATTTGAAAATAGTCAGAAAGCATTATTCTTGTTAATTTCTTTGTTACCGAAATGGGAACCGTTTGTTGATCAGATGACAACATTGAAGAAAGAAAATTTGTGTATAGTGATATTGTTAAAGTTGTACTTGCAAATGCTTCTAGAAAGAGTGTTTCGAAGGAGAAGGTTCAAGCACATGGTCTTTTGGTGACAAGGGTAAGAAATTACAAGAGAAACAACTACAGAAGAAACCGGTCTAAATCAAAAGACAGAGACATGTCTAAGGTTGAATGTCACAAATGTAAGCACAAAGCCCATTACATAAGGAATTGTCCAGACTAGAAGGATAATCACAATAAGCAAGAGAATGAGAGTAAGGGCGTAGCGAATGTTATTGAGACACCGGATGTGGTAGAGGATATTCTAATCGGTGGTGACTTAGCACATGCACTGATGGCAAAATCTTATGACCATTTGTATGAGGGTTCGATGTTGGATACCGGAGCTTAGTATTATATGTGTCTCGTAAGGGAATTGTTCAACACTTATTGTGAGGTTAAGGGCAATTTAGTTAAAATGGATGACTCTCGGCCTTGCAAGACAATGGGTGTTGGTACAATCAAATTCCAGTTGGCAGATGGGTCATGTAGACATCTTACCGAGGTACGTCATGTTCCAGCTCTTTCAAAGGGGTTGATTTCTCTTGAGGTGCTTGAAGCTCGGGGCTACAAGTATATTGGTGAGAAAGGGTATTGTAGTATTTACTTTGGTGACAAGTTGCTTATGACGCGGTTAGGCATGCCAATTTGTATTTCCCTCAAGGCAGTATAGTTGAAGGTGGAGCTATGGTTTCTATAGTTGTTGATGAGAAAAGCTTGACGTGCACACAGTTATGGCACATGGGATTAGTGCATGTAGGTGAGAATGGACTAAAACATTAAGCAAAAGAGGCTTGCTTGGCGGTGATAAAATGGCAAAGCTGGATTTCTGTGAACATTTTATCTATGGGAAGCAGTGCAGAGTCAGTTTTAGTGATGCTACTCATAGCACCTCGGGGATTGTGGATTACATCCACACTGATGTTTGGGACCCTCTAGAGTCGCATCTAAGGGGGTTCCAGCTATTTTGTGTTTTTTATCGATGACTTCAATTAGAGATTATGGGTGTATACCATGAAACATAAAAATGAAGTCACTGATATCTTCAAGAAGTTGAAAGCTATGATTGAGAACAAACTGAAAGGGTGATCAAAGTAGTGAGATCTGACAATGGCGGTGAGTATACCGAGGATCCCTTGAAGCGGTTTTGTTTGGAACATGGCATTAAAAGACATTTCACAATGAAGTCGACAACATAACAGAACTAGGTAGCACAGCGGATGAACTATACCCTATTGGAAATAGCGCGATGCATGTTGTCCAATGCAGGTTTGGGCAGAATTTGGTGGGCTGAAGCAGTAATCATGGCATGCTATCTCATTAACCGCTCCCCTTCATCAACTATTGAGTCTCAGATTCCTATGGAGGTATGGTCTAGTATTTCTTTCGATTATTTTAACTTGAAAGTATTTGGTTGTCCAACATATTTTCAAATGTTAGGGAGGATAAAATTGGAGTAAGGGTGATATTCACATAATATACTTCCTAATTTATGTTTGTTAGTGTTTCAAATAGTGTATTTTAGTTTAATTATTTTATTTTTGTAGGATTTGGAATTTAAATGACAAAAGTGCATTAGCATGGCGAATTTGGAAATTCATAGACAAATTGATGAAGTTGAGCGGGAGACACTCAAGCCAAAGATTAATAAACAGAACCAAAGAAAAAAAAATAAAGGAAATTAGTTTTGAATTTTGTGAAATAAATGAGTAATATGGATGAACATAGCCAAACCACGTTTCTTGTTATTAAAACAGAATCTAAACAAAAATGTCCCACTTTGTATCCTTTTGTTTTTTTTGGTTTCCAATTTGTATTTGGTTTCCAATTATATTTGGTTTCAAATTGTATTTGGTTTCCAATTGGGTTTTCAATGAGGAGTTGTTTCTTTCTACCATAAATACAACAACACACAGGGAAGAGAGGACGGGCAGAGAACGCAAGAACAACAGAGTGCATCGCTAATCCACCACGCGTTGCCATGCAGATGAAGCTCCACACCGCTATTGCTGTCATCACTTTCACCATGTGTGCTAAACTCCACACAAGGCGTAGATATGAACTCCTAGATGTAACACACTTAATTAGTATTTGATTCATTTTATGCTTTCACGATGAATAATGATATTTATGATTTTCACTTTTATTTAATATAGGAGTTTATGTTATTTTAATGACAAAGATTTCATCAACTTCTTCGTAGATTATTATTCCAGTTGTTGTCTTTTTCTTCTCCATGTAAGTCTAGTCATGCTTTTCTTATGTGCTGAATTTTAAAGATCAATTAATTCCAGTAGGTTAGTTATATGTGATTGTCTTTTGTTACGTTATTGTCTCCGGATATATCGTAAATTTAGGATATCATATATGACTAATCTTTGTGTTTTCTAAAAAAAGTGAAATCTTAAATCCATTTACATTAGAATATATTGGTGCATTAAAAACTATTTTTCCGTTTATGTTTTTTGGGATGTGAAACACGTAATTGAGTTATCATATTGAATCAATACTAGTTGGCGCGTGAAATCTATGAGGGATTCTTGGAACCTTGTGATTTTTCTAAACTTGATTTTTATTAAACTAAATTCAATTTCATATTTTAAAATTGCTAGAATTTCTTAAATTTAGTTTCGCGTGGTTCTTCTTCCTTGACCTTGTTTTGTATATCGTTTTTCCTTGTGGGATCGACACCCCGATCTTTACTGCAATTGACTGCGTGTACTGTTTGGGCGTAATCAAATTTTGGCGCTGTTGCCGAGGACAAACGTCATTCTACAAGGGAGGTTTCCGGTATTATCTTTCTTGCTCATTATTTTATTAAAATAAAAATAAATAAATTTTTTTGCAAAAAACAAAAAAGGACATTGGGGGAGTGTGAGTTGGAATAGGAACACTTAGGGAGACTAATTAGGTTCCCAAATTTAGAACATCCACAAATTAACATTGAGACTAAATTAAGTCCTACTTCTAATTCTAACATCATGAGTAATCACGAAGATGACCATGTTCGGTCGCTAAAGGACTATCTCCACCCACGCGCGTTGTTATTCTATCATGTATCATGTTTGCTATTCCAAATACACCAAAGCCAGATTTTAAGCCGAGTATGATACAATTATTACCCACGTTCATGGGCAAGAGAGTGAGAATCCTTATGTTCACATTAGGGAATTCGACGAAGTTGTGGCCACTGTTCACAGCAAAGTTGAAGTTGTAGACTCGGTTAGACTAAGGTTTTTTCCTTTTTCCCTTAAGGAAAAAAATGAAGAGTTGACTATACTCTTTGCGACCAAGGTCTATAGGTTCGTGGGAGGAGATGACCCAAGGATTTTTTAATAAATATTTTCCTCACCACAAAACCAATAGTCTAAAGAGACAGATTCCTACATTCACCTAAAAGAATAGTGAGACATTATATCAAACATGGGAGGGGTTCAAGGATCTCTTGAATACATGTCCACACCATGGGTATGAGAGTTGGCACTTAGTCAGTTATTTTTATGAGGGGCTCACCAGTAGAGAGCATCAGTTCGTTGAGATGATGTGTAATGAAGAGTTTTTGCATAAGGACCCTAACGAGGCCATTGAGTACCTGAATGACTTGACTGAAAAGGCTCATACTTGGACTAGTCTAAGTGCCACTGAGAGCACGGATAGAACATGCCTAGCTGGAGTCTACCAACTTAGGGAAGATGACAGCTTTATAGCCCAATTGGATAGAGTGACTAGGGAGTTAGAGGCACTTAAGGCCAAGGATGGTAGGCCCACACATACTATTGCCAGAGTTGAGCTACATGACGCCTGTTTTATATGTGGGTGAGTTGAACATGTAGCACGGGATTGCTCGACCTTGACTGAGATGAGAGAGGTTTATGAGGAACAATGTAACGCCTTAGGGATGTACAAGAAGCCTTACTCACCATTCTCTAACACTTACAATTATGGCTGGAGAGATCACCCTAACTTAGGCTGGAGGTCCAAAGTAGACCAACCTACACACTCACAGGCACAACCACCTAGGTCATACCCTGCACCTCCATACAATGTGCAATCTAACAGAAGTTCCTTATAAGACACATTACATGCATTTATAGAGGCACAAGGTAAAACCAATCAAAAATTTGAGGTTGCATTGACACAGTTGACAGAAGAGAACAAGGAGATCAAAAGCTAGATAACCAAGCTGACAAGTTCATTAACAGTACAAGAGTGGGGCCAATTTCCATCACAGCCTCAAGCAAATCCAAAGGGCCAACTTATGGCACAAACATCTGCTTCAGACTCTCAGAATGTCAAAAAGTGGTAAGATTTTGGATGGATCAAACTCGCCCACAACTATAGGCTCTTCGCCAAGTGCAAAGGAGAGCATCCCTGAGGTTAAGCCCAACAAGAACATTCCAGTTCCAGTTCCTTTTCCACAAGCACTACGACCTACTGGAAAAATCGAAAATGCATGGTGAAATTGTAGAACACTTGAAACGGGTTAAAATTAACTTACCTTTGCTACATGTGATTAAACAGGTACCAACTTATGCGAGGGTCATCAAGGATTTATGTACTATCAAGAGGAAGCATCATGTCAAGAAGTCAGCCTTCTTGACAGAACAAGCAAGTGTGGTGATTGAGCTGAAGACACCACCCAAGTACAAAAATCCAAGGTGTCCTACAGTCACCTGCCAGATTAGGACTCATGAGTTTGGCCAAGCCTTGTTGGATTTAGAAGCAAGTGTAAATCTGATGTCATATTCTATTTACTTGCGACTGGGTCTAGGAGAGATTAAACCCACATCCGTGGTACTACAATTGGCCGAGAAATCAGTTAAGAAGCCAAGAGGAATAGTCAAAGATGTCTTGCTATAGATTGATAAGGTTTACTATCCCATCGACTTTCTTATTTTAGATACTCATTTTGCGGTTAATATGGAGTCTACAGTTCTAATTATTTTAGGTAGACATTTTCTTGCCACAGCTAACGCTCTTATCAATTGCAGGAACGGTCTAATGAAGTTGTCTTTTGGGAACATGACTCTGGAGGTCAACATATTTAATAATAGCAAGAAACCACGTGATGATTATGAGTGTCATCATACCTACATGATAGACACGCTAATATCAGAGGAAGTGCTCCCGAGTGCAGATTCTGAAACCTTAGAGTACCTCTTTTCTATTTCTAATTCTGTGAGTTCACTTTATCCTGACAATGCTTTTGATATTTATGTTGTTTCAAGGTTAAAGGATAAAAGGAGGACGACAATGGCAACCATGCTTTGAGGAGTTGCCAAAGGAAAGACAGAAACCACAACCATTCACCATGGAAACTCTGAAAGTTGATATAGCTCCATTGCCCGAGGGACTTAAACATGCATTCCTTGGACCAGGTGATACATTTCCTGTTATTATTTCTTTCGTGCTTGATGGCTCACAAGAAGAAGAATTGATTAATATGTTACATGAGCACAAATCTGCATTAGGTTGGACTATAGTTGACATCAAAGGTATTAGCCCCTTAATATGTTCTCATAGGATTCACTTAGAATAAAAAGCTAGCCCCCGTAGAGATCCTCAAAGACGACTTAACCCCGCTATGAAAGACGTGGTGAAAAATGAGGTCTTAAAATTGTTAGATGCATGCATCATTTATCCCATCTCTGATAGCAAGTGGGTTAGTCCAACTCAAGTAGTTCCCAAGAAATCTAGAATATCAATGGTAACTAATGATGAGTTCCTACTAAGGTAGTGACAAGGTAGCGCACGTGCATTGATTATAGGAAACTTAATTCTGCCACACGCAAGGATATCTTCCCACTTCCATTCATAGACCAAATCTTAGAGCAAGTAGCTGATCATTCTTTCTATTGCTTTCTAGATGGGTATTCAAGATATTATCAGATTGAGATTGCATTAGAGGATCAGGATAAGACTACTTTCACATGTCCTTTTGGTACTTATGCTTTTCGGCGTATGTCATTTGGTTTGTGTAATGCACCGTCTACTTTTCATATATGCATGATGAGTATTTTTTAGTGACATGGTTGAAAAATATACGGAAGTATTCATGGATGATTTAACTATTTTTGGTGATTCCTTTGATTCGTGTTTACTTCACTTGAAGGTTGTTTTAAGTAGATGTGAAGAAAAGGACATGGTGTTTTATTGGGAAAAATGTCATTTCCTGGTTCCCTATGGAATAGTTCTGGGACACATAGTTTCTGATAAAGGAATCGAAGTTGATAAAGAAAAAAATGAATTGATTTCTAAATTACCTACACCTAAAAGTGTCAAGGATGTGAGATCATTTCTAGGGCACGCGAGTTTTTATAGGAGGTTCATACAAAAAGTTTCTTCCATCTAACCATTAAGTAGCCTCCTAATCAAAGATGTCGTGTTCCAATGGACACAAGAGTGTGAGGGCGCCTTCCGTACACTCATTGATAGGCTCACCTCTGCCCCCATCATGCAGCCACTGGATTAGAATTTACCATTTGAGATAATGTGTGATGCAAGTAACTATGATGTGGGGACAGTCTTGAGACAACGAAGGGAAAGGAAGCCCTTTGTTGTTTACTATCCTAGTTGAACATTTAATGATGTTCAAATGAATTATTTGACTACTGAAAAGAGTTGCTAGCCGTAGTTTTTGCTTTAGATAAATTTCTTGCTCATTTGATTGGTACACCTATCACTGTTTTTACTGACCATGCGGCTCTTAAACTCCTTCTTTCTAAAAGGGATGCTAAAAACAAGATTGATTAGGTGGATTTTACTTCTGCAGGAATTTGATCTAACTATAAAGGATAAGAAGGGGGTCGAGCATATTGTGGCAGATCACTTGTCTCATCTGGAGTTCAATGACTCTGCCAATGGCCCACCCATCCGTGATGACTTCCCTGATGAACACCTATTCGCCGTCACTCAAGTACCATGGTATGCGCACATTGTTAATTATTTGGTTTCCGGCGAAGTTCCATCATCATGGAGTGCTAAAGATAAGTGCAAATTTTTGGTTGAGGCAAGCAATTTTTATTGGGATGATCCTTATCTATATGAGCATTGCCTCGACCAAATCATGAGGCGTTGTATCCCTGAAGGTGAGATTGAAAGTGTTTTACATTTTTGTCATAGTGCAGCTTGTCGAGGCCATTTTTCTATGAAAAATACCGCTGCAAAATTTTTACAGTCGGGATTATATTGGCTTACATTGTTTAAGGACACTAACAATTATTGTCGTTCTTGTGATAGATGCCAGAAGTTAGGTGCACTCTCCCAGAGACACATGATGTCCCTCAACTCCATCCTAGTCATTGAGATATTTGATTGTTGGGGGATTGATTTTATGAGACATTTTCCACCTTCTTTTGGATATTTGTATATTTTGCTTGCAGTGGACTATGTGTCCAAATGGGTAGTGGCTGTGGCATGCCAGAACAATGACAACAACACAGTTGTCAGGTTTATCAAAGAACACATTTTATCCCGTTTCGGTACACCGCGTGCCATTATTAGTGATCAAGGGACTCATTTCTATAATTACTCTTTTGAGGCTTTGATGCGTAGGTATGGAGTTCATCACAAGGTCGCCAATGCCTATCATCAGCAGACAAATGGCCAAGTCGAGCTGGCAAACCGAGAAGTGAAACAAATCTTGGAAAAGATGGTGAATCCTGATAGGAAGGATTGGTCATTGAGCCTTCCTGATGAACTTTAGGCTTACCGTACCACTTATAAGACAACTCTTGAGATATCTCCGTATCGGCTTATATATGGAAAAACTTGTCGTTCACCTATTGAGTTAGAACATTGCGCTTATTGGGCTGTCAAAAACACTAACTTTGATCTCAATGATGCAGGTATTCAGCGAAAATATCAGTTAGCTGAATTGAGGAGTTGCGGAATGATGCCTATGATAATTCTCGAATATACAAGGTGAACAGAAAGCAACTCATGATAAGCAAATTATGAGGAAACATTTCGAGCCCAATCAACGAGTCTATTTCTATGACTTACGACTTCATCTTCATTCTAGCAAGCTAAGATCAAGATGGACGGGCCCATTCATGTTAAAACAAGTCTTTCCCAATGGTTCCATAGAAATGGAAGATCCAAAAGATGGGAGAGTATTTAGAGTAAATGGGCAACGTTTGAAGAACTATGTGGAGCAAGTAGAGGTGCCAGAGGAGATCTCTCTGGTTGCCCCTGTCTACTTGATTTGATGTTCTCCACCCTATCTTTAGTTTAGGTTTTTTATTTTATTTTCTTTAGTTTAGGTTTTTGCTTTTGTGTTTTTTTTAGTGTTTCAAGTTATTTTAGTTGGTTCTCCTAGACTCACTCGGAGCCCCTCATCCCATGTGTTCCTTTCTCCCGTCGGTATGATTTTCTTATATTTTGGTGACTGTGAGGACATTGTCTATTTGAAATTGGTAAAGCTTCACCATGGTAATATCACTCTAACCCTCCTATTTTCTTTTTCGTTCATTTGTCATGATTATTATTTTATACATTGAGGACAATGTTTGGTTTAGGTTTGGGGGTGATGTGGTTTATTAGATTTTTTGTGCAATTTTCAAAAATCTTTGAGCTTAAAATGTATTTTACAATTAAACTGAGTCATTTTTTTTTGTGTTCTACTCAATCTCCATTGAATACTTAGATGATTACGATAATTGTGCAAAATCTTTATGAAAATGCATTTAAAATCTTAACTCTTTGTGAATTTAAAAAAAAAGGGGGGGGGGGGGTGTTTGAGTTTTTTTAATTTTGAGAAAACACATACTAACACGTGTCACATAGTTATATTAGTAGAAAACTTGATATTTGATATTATCCTTATGTTAGATGTACTTTATGAGACTTTTCAACTCGACTATTCGTGCACTATAAGACAAGTCAACATGATTTGAAGTTAATTAGTGAGATATTGAACTAGAAAACCTTAGAATAATAGTGAAAACTTAACCCTTGCGAGTTTTGAGTCATTCTTTATTTCTTGAGGATTATTAAATACACTCTGATTTTTCTTGAGTCCGCATTATTTCATAGATGATCTCATTATTCTTGATTTTCTTATTGATTGCTTTAAGAATGACATAAAAATTGAATTTTTACACTTGAACTTCTTGCTTTATTTAGTTGAAATGTCCTAGTACTAACTAGAACTTATGAAATGATATAGGCATTTTTTTTTTCTTTAAACCATTCTTTTAGCCTTTTAGCCTACCCAATACTAAATATCCATTTGTAGCCATTTGAGCCTCTAAATAGTCTTCTCTTTGTTATTCCCATTTCCATTACATACTCCAATCAAGGAGTAATACCTCTATTATTTTATCCTTACCCAATTTTCTGAGAATGTATACGGTAAGATATATTTATGGAATGGGCAAATAGAAAGAGTTGAAAATAGATATTTCATGCGCCCTCGAAGTAAAAGTGTTTGATTGTATAAACGGGGAAAAACATGTAAAAAATAAAAATAAACAAAATAAAAATAAAAAAAGGGATGAAAAAGAAAATAATGAAGAAAAAGTTAATGGTGTACAACATTAATTTGTTCTTCAATGCCCTATTTGTTTATTCAAGGGTGTAGCCATTCTCAGAAAAATTTTGTATCATTTTTTGTCCATTATTGTTTGCCATTACAACCTAGTAAAGACCAAATTGATCTTAAGTGAAAGTTGGTTTAGTAGATGTGGAGATTGGATATGCAAGAACTATGGTGTTTGATTTAACATTCTCGAAAGTAATCAATATTCCTGTCCATGAGATCATATTCATTTCACTCTTTCAAAATTTTGTTTTTCATGATAATTATATGTGAGACGTTTGCATTTTCCATAATTTATATTATTTTCCTCACATATAAACCGAGTGCCCAATCTCTGAGTGTTTTATTTTTGAGTGACATGAGAGATTTGTAGTCGAAACGTACTTTCTAAAGGTTATCTCGTCACATCTTTACTATGAGATGAAGAGTTATGTTGATAAGATTTCTCACACACACACTTCGAGTTGAGAATGATTATGAAATTTATTTAACCTTTAGATACTATGTGAAGAGTTATGTTAATTATTTTATTTTTGCAGGATTTGGAGTTTAAATGACAAAAGTGCATTAGCGTGGCGAATTTGGAAATTCATAGACAAATTGATGAAGTGGAGCGGAAGGCACTCAAGCCAAATATTAATAAAGAGAACCAAAGAAAAAAAATAAAGGAAATTAGTTTTAAATTTTGGTGTAACAAAGGAGTAATAAGGATGAACATAGCCAAACCCACATTTCCTGTTATTAGAACATAATCTAACATTTTGTTTTTTTTTGGTTTCCAATTTATATTTGGTTTCCAATTTGTATTTGGTTTCTAATTATATTTGGTTTCCAATTTCTATTTGGTTTTCAATTGGGAGTTGTTTCTTTCTACCATAAATACAGCAATATACAGGGAAGGGAGGAAGGGCAGAGAACGCAAGAACAATAGAGAGTGCATCGCTAATCCACCACACACTGCCATGCAGATAAAGTTCCACACCGCTATTGCTGTCATCACCTTCACCATGTGTCACTAAACTCCACGCAAGGTGAAGAGATGAACTCCTAGATGTAATGCACTTAATTGGTATTTGATTCGTTTTATGCTTTTACGATGAATAATGGTATTTATGATTTTCACTTTTATTTAATATAGAAGTTTATGTTATTTTAGTGACAAAGATTTCATCAACTTCTTCGTAGAATATTATTCCGGTGGTTGTCTTTTTCTTCTCCATGTAAGTCTAGTCATGCTTTTCTTATTATGTGTAGAATTTTAAAGATCAATTACTTCTGGTAGGTTAGTTATATGTGACTGTCTTTTATTACGTTATTGTGTCCGGATATATCGTAAATTTAGGATATCATATATGACCAATGTTTGTGATTTCTAGAAAAAGTCAAATCTAAATCCATTTACATTAGAATATATTGATGCACTAAAGACTATTTTTTCGATTATGTTGTTTGGGATGTGAAACACGTAATTGAGTTATCATAGTGAATCAATACTAGTTGGCGCGAGAAATCTAGGAGGGATTCTTGGAACCTTGTGATTTTTCTAAACTTGATTTTTATTAAACTAAATTTAATTTCATATTTTAAAATTGCTAGAATTTCTTAAATTTAGTTTCGTGTAGTTCTTCTTCCTTGGCCTTGTATTGTAGATAGTTTTTCCTCGTGGGATCGACACCCCAATCTTTACTGCAATTGACCGCGTATACTGTTTGGGCGTAATCAAATGGTCAAGAAAGCTATTTTTCTCGATTATCCAGATAATGTGAAAGGGTATAGATTATGGTGCCCTGACTTGCAGAAGTTTGTGTTCAGTCGAGATGTGAAGTTCCATGAGGATGCTTTGTTACAGGAAAAGTGTGAGAGATGCAAAGATGGTTTCCTTATTTTGAGGGGTGATAGCTATGATGAAGATGAGGATACTAAAGATTCTCTGCAGGTGAAGCTTGGAGCTCCTAGATTTCATAAAGAGCATAATATTCCTTTTACTGAGGGAAGAAGTGATACAAATATGATGCCTGATGAGACAGTGGCAGAAGATGGGGTTCCTACTGATGGGGACATGGATCTTACACAACAACAGGTTCAACAGTTACAAACACTGTCTTTAGCAGTAGACAGAGAACCTAGAGTCAGACATGCACCACTTAGATTTGGCTATGAGAATGGCGCAGCTGGCGCATTCTCAGTTCTTGATGGGTATGATAATGTTCATACCACATATACGCAGGCTTTGCAAAGTGTTCACAAAGAGGAGTGGAATGAGGCTTTGGATGAGGAGACGATATCTCTTCAAAAGAATCATACATGGGAGTTTGTGACACTCGCTCAAGGGAAAAGACCAATTGGGTATAAGTGGATTTTCATAGTGAAAGACGAGATTCCAGGTTTTAGGGGTACTTGCATAGGTATACGATACAAGGCAAGATTGGTGGCCAAAGAATATGCACAACAATTAGGTGTGGACTACAATGAAGTATTCTCTCTGGTGGTAAATCACACTTCTATCCGAGTCTTTTTGGCCTTAGTAGCACAGTTTGAGTTAGAGCTCGAGCAACTTGATGTCAAGACTGCTTTCTTGCATGGAGATTTGGAGGAGGACATATACATGTCTTAGCCTGACACTACAAGAAAAATTGTGATCAATAGCGTTTAAAAACCGCTATGGTAGGATACCATAGCGGTTTAGTAACCGCTATGACAGCCGGCGCTATAATAGACCCAGGGGATATTATAGCGGTTTTAAAACGCTATGGTAAGTTTGGCTTTTATAGCGTTTCAAAACCGCTATGGTAGCCTCTTCCATAGCGTTTTAAAAACGCTATAGTAGACTCTAAAACCGCTATGGTAGACTTTACCATAGCGTTTTGGTAAGTATACATAGCAATTTTTTTTTTTTTTTTTTTTTTACTATCAAATGACTTTTTATTACATCTTATCATGTATGCATTAGCCTGAGCACTCGAAATTCATTGTGACAAAGACAAGAAACACCATGTTGGTGATCAAGTTATTTTCACTTCCCTTTGCTAAAAGAAATGTTGAATGATCTAAACATTTTTGTGATGATGAATGCACATAATGTTTCAAGGGAAAAAAGGGAACGAAAGCAACGACATAATTTTTGTGATGATGAATGTACATAATGTACAAACTCTTATTAATCTACACCTGCAACAACAACAACGACAGCAGAAACATCAACATCAACAGCAACAGCAACAGCAACAGCAACAACAACAACAACAGCAACAGGGGCTGTCGACAGCAACAACAACAATGATAGCAACGACAACAACAGCAGCAGCAGCATCCATACTAGAGCAGCAACAACTTACCCTTGATAGGATCATAAAACCTTTCTATAAGAGCAAAGACGATGTTGACTAACCGTGGAACATGGTCCAAGCCGTCGTTATATTCTTTTCCCATCTCGTTATACCAAATATTCACCTCAAAGTTCTTTTCATCAGAGTTCAATAAATCATAAGCTGCAAAAACGTTTAGATTTTTCAAATTCACCTACTAGTATTGAACTTATCATGCCAAGTATTCAAGAAAACAATGTGAGACCACAAACCTGCCATGATTTTGTCATCCTTCTTCTTTGGTTTACCTTGTTCGTTTGTGTCAGTTATCGGTCTACCTTGTTGGTATGTCTTTAGTAATTCAGCATTTATCACTACCGAACTCTTGCGCCATGAATATAACCCTGTCATACACCTTAGCTCTACACACACATTCAAGAAATATTAAAGGAACAACGATAATATATCACTCTTTGAAAAATCTCCCAGCATTCAATAGTAAAACCAATCACTTTTATTATCAAAGATACCAGACCAACCGATATTCTTAGTATACTTGTTTCAATTGGACTATTAATATTTGGAACCTTCACATTAACAGTGGATGTCATATTTGCTTGGCATTGTCCTTGAATGATATCCAAAGAAACACCATCATAATCATCATCAAAAGCAACCTCAATTAAATTATCTGTGCTGGAACGCTTTTCAGACCCTTGAAAAAAAAATATCGAAGGCACATTAGCATGGAAACCCGGAGAATTGAAGAAAACAACAATGAAAAACAAAGAACAACCAAGAAACACGTACAACAACGAAATTGGCAAAATCATCCAAATTCACTGAGGAGTTGTTGAAATTGAACCCCTTGGGAAACAAGTTTTCTCCCACACCTATCAATCAAAATAAGAGAGATCAATCGATATTCAAATTGCAAACCAGCAAACACAATAATTAGTGGAGATCAAAAGATGGTATTGTGGAGAGAACCCACTTGATCCAAAAGACTGATTAGCACCAGTTAATAGTACTGTGGTAGCATCTGCGAGGGCGGGTAATTGCACTAATGCAGGCCACTCTGGAGGGTGATTGATCGGACATTTCGAATATTGACCAGGATCAGAATTGATATTATTACCTATAGTAGAACAATTTAGTGGTTTTGCATTGTCCTTGTTCATAACATTATTCGTCACACCTTGCAGTACAGCTAAAATCAAACAGAGGACAGCAGGGAAGGCAACAAGACCCAGATTGGTTTTCAAATTCCTTTTTTGCAATAATCACCAAACAATCAAATAAAATAAAGAATGCCAATCGTCGATATAGATACAGAACGTTCCAACTCGTGTTCTCGATCTAAATCAAAACTAATCAACCCTAATTATGAATAGGAATGTTTGATTAATAATAATGTATTTATACACTTGCGTTCACAAAACTAAGTCTAGAAGCCTTAACCAAAAGTGCAGAGATTGCCACTATATATATATATCATGGAATGGAGGCACAACAAGCATTCATTACATTGGACTAAACTCACCAACAGCTGTTGATGTTTGAGAATTATATTTGATGAAATGCTCAGTTGCCACGAGATTGTGAATTGTGATTGATTGATTGATTGATTGATGGAACCATCTTGGAAATTTTTTATCTCCAATGTTCTCGACTCCTGCCAACCATCAGGCACATATATTGCACATATATTGGTTAACTACTCTCTTATAAATTTGAACTTAACACTTAACAGTGACTCATAGTAGCACAGAAACATATAACTGAACTTCAGTTAAAATTTTCATAGTTATTTGATTACATTTTAAATAAAAACACATACCTGACATAATGTGCAACAGGGGCATATTAGGTGGTTTACACAATCATCCAAAAAGTTGTCGCTTCCCTGTACAAGTAAACCAACCCAATAAGTATGTCAAATCGAGGAAATCAAAGCAAATAATACTATCAAAGAAACAAAAATGTGGGTTCATTTGAGATTAACATTATGGTAACATGTGAGAGATTCATGGAGGCGATTCATTGATGTTGCCCAATCGAAGCAGTTTTTGCAATGCCATGTATTCCATGCAATCATTAGCAGGTATAACAGACAGTCTCATTATTATTATGGGCATGACAATTTCATATGCAACTGATTCAAGGATATCAGTCATATACAGACATGCAAAGATTGTATGAATCCATAACCAAGGATCAAACTGAAATATGAAAGCCATCAACGGCCTTCCAATTCAGAACTAATACCCTTCCTGGTTTGAAAAAAAATGAAAGAATCTGATCTAATGACAATGAGGATACCATCATCAATAAGAGGCTAAATTTGAAGCTTAAAAGCACATGGTTTTTGTTTTGCACCCTTGAAAGCTCAAGATGCCAGTTGTTCAAGCATGGAGTACAAAGGATATGATTTTAAAAGACATGGACTATACAAGATCTTCGCAGTTTTGTTTCTGAAGAAGTGAAAGGGTCTTATCTCACCCCCATTCCCCAGAAATTAAGGAAGAAGACATAAGCAAAAGAAGTGTAGGAATGTAACGGACCTAAAGCATAGATCTAAAGCTCTTGCCAAAACGAAGTAAAAACATAACCAAAAACTGACTATCGGCCCCTTATAGAGTACAAAAGTAGAACTTTGTGCTTCAACCAGGTTACAATTAGACAAAAGGCTAAACTAGGCATAGGAGTAGTGATATAGCTTTTAGACTTCACGCTTACCTATTATCTTAGCAGTTAGTGGTAAATGAAACTGCTTGTATTTAGAAAAAGAAAAAGTAAAGTTGAACAAAAATAAAAGAGAACGAAAAAGAACTTGTAAATATATTGGATTGATTCAAAGTGCAATATAAGGTATCTAACTTGAAAATCAATGAACGTGTTATCATGCTTACCCCAATATTAAACTTTTTCCGGATCTGTCCACAGAAGAAACCCAAGTATATTACAGACAAGAATATGAAAACTGACTCCAAAATACATAAAACTATGTTGTTTGGTGATGGCATAAGAAATGAAGTTGAAACGAGCAGTGACAACAAGAATGAAATAAACTGTTCCCTGCAAAAGAAATAAAAACGTAAGTTATCGAATTTGACATTTGGTTCATATGATATTAAGTAATAAAAATTAGGGAAGTATATACATTCAGTTCAATGCTTGTATGTACATTAAACAATTATTGCCTAAACTGAAAAATAAGAATATTTCTAGTAAAATGACATGTTCAATATTAGAATCTCCATAACACAAATGTGGTTTACCTTCTAGTTCCGGATTCCTCATTCTCAAACATCAACCGGAAGCGCATGCCAAGGGATACTTGATTGTTGTATACAACCCTATAATACTTGGCTAAAGGAATAACAAATTCTGATGGACAAGCCTTGCAGAAACAAATTATACTTCAAAAATGCTATAGATGGATGACATCAATCTGAAGTACTTGATAGTTTCGATTAAGAGTAGTTATGGACTTTGGGTTGTAAAATACAGTGAAGGGACTATTGTTTGCAGCTACATGGGCAGCTGCTACTTAGGATCCCTATATGAATACTATCACTTGACAATATTGATGATGAAATATTTGCGGGTTGTCTGTTAGCTCTTTTCATACCCAATAAAAGTTGTTGCTTCTCATCTCTACTCACAACATAAAGCAAGAGGATTAACAACATGATTTAAATGGTATTCTACGAAACACACTATACAGAACCAACAGAGAAAATTGTTTCTGAAACTCTGTAAAATTGATATTTAATACCATTGATAACTTACTGTTATCAACTAATTAGTATTTTTCATGCATTGAATCAAACCATGAGTTATAGTATGCTTTGAAAATTGTCTAAGAGCAGAGATTTATTTTAAAATCTAATGTACACTTCATGACTTCACATCCTGGACACACAAAAAAAAAATCAATTTGAAAACTGGCTTACTTCAAGTATCTTCCAACATATCCCCCAACAACATAAAAAGCAGAGTTTTGTATTGCTCCTATAGCCAATAAACACGCTTATTAACAAAGCAGGGAAACTGAGACCTACCTAGCCAATTCTTTGAAGTCTGTAGATGAGGGTGTTTCCCAAGTCAAAGACCCCAGTGCACTAGCAAGAGCTGCATGCTTACTTCCACTTGCAGACATTTTAATGTATTTTCTAATAATTTCCTGCATTTCAGGAAACAATGCCTACTTATTAGCATTTACATGTCAATCAGCCAAAATACAGAAGCACTAGGAAACAGCAACCTCTGATCAATCTCTGAGCAGCAGCCACAGTAATATCAGCAAGGTTCCTTCACCTTGTCATATGGAGGTAATAATATGAACTATGAAGAGTGCATAATGCATTAAAGAATGAAGTACTCACAAGCTTATGAAGCAAATCAGGTTGCTCTTCAAACAAGTCTGGCAAGCTTATGAAGCAAATCAGGTTGCTCTTCACTATTAGTTCTTTCAAGATTTGTCTACACCAATGCTTCACTGCTCTAATATTTACCCTCTTGTGCTTCTGCCTATATCTAATCAAAAGAGAATCAAAATTACAAAAAACATTACAACCCTAAATTCCAAATCTCAAGTACCATACTCATAAACACTGAAAATAGAAATCAATGAAATCCCATGAAAACTTACTGTCTCAGAGTCTCAGAGTCCCAGAAGTGAACATCTCAGTTACAAAATAGATGTTCCTATTGGCTGTATCAACCCAAGAGGTGTAAAATTTCATGATGTTTTTGTGCTTCAAGGTCTTGAGAAGATGGATTTCACAGTAAAACCTCTCAAGATCCTCAGGGCTCTGAAGGAAAGCATACAGCTTGACTTGGTTCCAAGCCACTTCAATCCCTTCGAACTTATCAAAAGCTCTGTAACTGCAACACCCAAAACCAAAAAGGAAGAAACCCCGCCAACATAGAACTAAATCAACATATACCCATCTCATAAAACTGCAAAAGTTCTCATAAAAACTGAAATTTCTTCAAAATCTCAAAAAGGGATGAAAAAATAACAAATAGGGTTTTAAGTTTCTTACACTGTCTTTGAAGCTCCTTTCCCAAGGATCTCATTGTACTGAAAACCAACAAAATTAGAACCAAATATCAGAAATGAAGAACATAAAGAAGAACCCAAACAAGCAACAAAGTAGAGATTTTTAAGTACCCTTCCATATCTTTCAGTTGGATCAACTTCAACAAACTCAGACTCACCCTCATCTGGTTCATATGATCTCATCCCAACCATTTCTCTCTAAAAAGAGGTGAATCGAAAGAGGGAGGGCGACGGAGAGATGGAGGGAGCAGTGAGGGAGATGAAGATAAAGATATGGAGAGAGCAGTGAGGGCGATTGAGAGATAGAGGGAGTAGTGAGGGAGATGGCGAGATGGAGGGAGCAGTGAGGGAGATGGAGATATGGAGAGAGCAGGGAGGGAGATGGCGAGATGAGGGAGGGTGGAGTTTCATCGAGCTCTATCTAACTCGAGCGCCCAGTAAAACGAGAGAGGACAGAAGCGAGCGCCAAAAATCCCGCCATTTTTTTGTAGCGTTTTCATTTTTGTTTACGCCAAAAATTTGATCTTTGATAGCGTATTTAGTAAAAACGCTATTAACAAATGTTATTATTGGGCATTTGTGTTGTAGTGTGACGGACAGGTATGCAAACTGAAGAAGTCACTGTATGGGTTGAAACAATCTTCGAGGCAGTGGTACAGGAGGTTTGATACTTTTATGATTGAGCAGGGATATGCGAGGAGTCAGTATGATCCTTGTGTATTCACACAGAAGCTCAAGGATGAGTTTTTCGTGTTTCTCTTACTTTATGTTGATGACATGCTCATTGCTGCAAAGAGCATGAAATAAATTGATAAATTGAAGTTGAAACTTAGCATGGAGTTTGAGATGATAGATATTGGTTCGGCAAAGAAGATACTTGGGATAGAGATAGGAAGAAGGGCAAATTGACATTATCAAAGAAACAATACTTACAAAAGGTTATTCACCGTTTTGACATGGATACGTCTAAGCCAGTAAGTACTCCTTTGGCTGCTCACTTTAAGCTTTCGGGTAAGTTGTCTCATAGCACAAAGGATGAGAGGGAATACATGTCACAGTTGGTAGTCTTATGTATGCCATGATCTACACACGTGCGGATATTGCTCATGCAGTCAGTCTGGTTAATAGGTTTATGTAAAACCCGAAAAAACAACATTGGCAGGCAGTGAAGTGGATATTGAGATATTTTCGAGGTACGCTGGATGTTGGTTTAGTATATAAGAGATGAGATGTGTCAAATATGATCTGAGGTTATGTTGATTCATATTATGTTGGTGATCTTGATAGGCGTCGATCGACTACAGGTTATTGTTTTACATTGGCGATGGGTCCTGTGAGTTGGAAGTCTTAGTTACAGTCTACAGTTGCTTTGTCCACTACTGAAGCAAAGTACATGGCTCTATCAAAGGCAGTGAAGGAATCCATTTGGCTTCAAGGCTTGGTTTGTGATTTGGGTGTTACTCAGGATGATGTGATAGTGTTATGTGACAATCAGAGTGCTATCCATTTGGCAAAGAACCAGGTTCATCATGCCCAGACGAAACACATTGATGCGCGATATCATTTTCTGAGGGATGTCATTGAGGATGGCGAGATTTTCTTGGAGAAGGTGAGTACTAAAGACAACCTAGTTTATATGTTGACAAAAGCAATTCCAGGGATCAAGTTTGAGCATTGTCTCAACTTGATCAGGCTTTCTCAGTGTTGACGCCCCAAGGGGGCAGGGTCCTTAGGGACATGACGTCAATTGATCGAGTAATGGGTCTTAGTGGTTTTTTCATGCCAAGGTGGAGATGCTTATGTGGTTGTTTATGATGCTTATGTGTTGGCCTGAAATTGTTCGCCAAGGTGGAGATTGTGAAACAGAGTTATTAAATGGTTAAAGTCATTCACAAATAAGGACTCCAAGTCTTTGTGTGGTTTGATTGGTTCCCAATTTATTGGAAAGAGTTAGACTAGGTTTCCTTTGTTGACTCACAATTTAAATGGAACTCAAAGTACTCCATCTTTCTCTCTTTAAAAGACAACATATACACAACATGAAGTAGCAAGAAATACAACGATCAGTAGCAGCACACAACGCAGCAACAATACATACAACGCAGCAGCAATGAGCTGCGTGTTCGGTGTGAATTGGTGTGTGCAGCGTGAAACAATAGCCAAGTAGAAGGATTGGAATCGGGTGATTTCGGATGTTCTTCGTTTGCGAGTTTCGTCAAATTTTTGATGGTATTATTTGCTTGAGATTAGGTAATAAGGATCGTTGTTTGACAATGTTGTAATATTCAAGTAAGTGTTTTCATATCAATAAAATAGTTACAGAGTCATTGTCCGTGGAGTAGGCAAAGCCGAGCCACGAAAATCTTAGTTTCATCTTTATTTTCTACATATTGTTTGTTGTTTGTTATTACTTGCATTCACTATCACCACCTAGGTCCAGGACTTGTGTTGGAATTATTTGCTTTCAGGGACAACATTATCTTCCTTCATAACAAAACATTCACAAGCATACTTAAGCGAACAATCTGATACACAAAGGGCAGATCTATCATCGAATGATTAAGACGAAAATGATGATAATGACTAATATGTTGGTGTTGTCCTTATTGTCTCCATCTTCGAGAATACATAGTTGGCCTTCATAGCAAATGGGAATCAAGATGATAGACGTGGATGGGTTATTATCGGTTCGAGTTCGAGTGAGAACTGAATCGAAGTGGAATTTAGGGAATTGGGGGTTATCTATTATAGAACACCAGGTTTTGCATACTGACCTGCATCGAAACAAGGATTTGACAGGCAACTTTCAGAGGATGTTTGTGGTGACCTCGTTTGGTTACTGTTCCAAGAGAGTCTCTCGACTCATTAAGCTTTCCATCTGTTTTGTCTCTCCCTCCATCTTGTGAAGATCTCAACTAGAAAACAATTTTGTAAAGCGAGACCTTCTCAATTGTTGATGAATTTTTCTCTCTCGGGACAGTTTAGAAGATAATAGAAGCGCACATAGAAGTATATATCTAGAGCCACTCATATGCATGCTTGAGAGGTAGGTGAGAGCATGAATTTCTACATAAATCTATAGTATTTAAGAGGCCAAAATATGAAAATGGAAATGTCGAAGTAAATTTCTACAGAAGTGGCATACACCTAAACGCTAGAAATAATATTCATCTTTACCAAAACTGTGCGATCGAACCAAAAAAAACCAGTATTATTGTTGAACTTTGATCTCCTTTCACTCGTGCATCAAAAGGATAAGGGATGAAGATGAGGTGGATGGATGTACATTATCCACAGGAATATGAGATTTTGATTGTTTTATCTCCGATGTATATATAACTAGCATTACTGATGAACAAAGCTTTGCTACTGGTGACTGGTGACAGTTAACTTACTTGAGAGCAGATATATATATATATATATATAGACTCAGTAAGAATCACGTATGTACATTTTGTCAAGGGAATTGATGAGATCAAATGCCTACAAAATACAATTGAAATGTTTCAGTATTGGACAAATTCAATAATGTGGGTACACATATGTAATATAATGTGTATTGCTATCTTAAAGTGTAGTCCATTTAAATATGTGATCTAATAGGGGTATTGGACTATAAGGTATTAATAAATAACATGGTGTAAATAAGGATGTAATTTCTAATTCAATGAGGGGCAGAATTGGAAATTCACAGCCCGTAAATTGAAAGGTTGTGACTTATGGGCATTATAAATTAGGATGGGTCCCCGATTGAGCGTATGCGTATTAGAGAAATTTTTGGCATTGTCTTCTGTATCCTCTCAACAGAGAACTAAGGGAAAACGCTTGAATCAATCGGAAGATCCAAACAATCCAAACTCATCACAATCAACGAGGAAATCGCTATGGATCGATCGGGTATGTTTCTATTCTTCTTGTTTCCATTGAATCAACTAGAGTCTTAAGTTTTTAGTTTAAATACAACAATTGGTATCAGAGCAACTCATGTTGATTCCATGTGAAATTATAAAGGAAAAACATACTGTGATTATTTGTTTCATACAGTGATATATAGATTCATACAGTGATATATATACATTCATATAATATCAAGGCAATTGAATATTATATGTTATTTATGATTATAGATTCATATAGTTTATGTATTTGGACATGATTATAGATTCATATGAATAGCATGAATGCAGTGATTATGGATTATGTATTAATACAATGTTTATTAATTAATACAGCAATTGATATAGCATGATCTGGACCTACAAAGATTATGTATTCATGATTATAGACTTGAATCTATATAGATATGTATTCATGGCAATTGTCTTCACTGTTTCATTGTGAGTGTAATTGTATTCAGTGATTACATTGTAATTGTATTTCCTATTGAAATAGATTACAATTTGGATCAAGGTGAAATAGATGTATAAAAAAAATTAAAAAATAAAAATAGATTATGCAGTGAACAGTGATACGTGATTTCACTGTTGCGATGAACACCGATTTTACTGTTGCGATGAACAGTGATACGTGATTATGAACAGTGCTTTGTGAGCAACAGTGATACGTGATTTCACTGTTGCGATTATGCGAAAGAAAAAATTTTTACTGTTCACATTGACCGCGACTGTTCACATTGACCGCGACTATTCACTGTTGGGCCTGGCGAATGTTGGGCTTGTATAGTGACTGTTCACGGGTCTGGTGACTGTTCATGGGCCTGGTGACTATTCAGTTGACTGTTCACGGGCTTGGTGATTGTTCACCTATTGGGCATGTTGCTGTTATTAATAATTGGGTCTGTTAGTACATTTTACTTTGACTATTGGGCCTGTTGCTGTTGGTAATATTGTTTTAAAGTGTTGGGACCTATGTAATGTGGCTATATTTTATTTAGACCCATGTTTTAATTGTATTAATAGCTATATTTTATTTATACATAGAATATAATTTTGGTTTCATGTATCACTATTGTGTTCCTTATTTAAAATTTACACCATTTAACTAATATGTTGCCAAAGCAACCACTATTAGAAAATATTGTTGATTTTAAATGAGTGAGCATGCTACTTCCATGTGAAACAATCGGCCCAAAGGAAGATTGTTTTGACCGGATAGTCCCTAGTCTTAAATATGTGATAAAGTTTACTTTACCATGCTTTTATTATGTCAGTCCAAAGAAAGACATAATATTAGGCCGGTTTCATTTTGTACGAAGAGTACCACTTACAGATTGATATTTCTGTCCAAAGACTAAATAACAATGTTGTGTTAGGTATCTTAATATGGGTTTTTATTTACCTATTGTATGAATTTAAAAGTTTATGCAATTGAATAATGATGTGAATATGTTATTTATGTAATTTATTCTCTGTACAGCTAATATGTCTGCTACTAGTATATCTGCTGGTGTAAATAATATTCCTATGCTTAATGGGACAAACTTCAAGGACTGGAAAGAGAACGTGTTAATCGTTCTTGGATGTATGGATCTGGATCTTGCGTTAAGGATTGAGCAACCCGCTCCTCTTACAGATGCAAGTACTCCTGATGCCAGGAAATACTTCGAGAAGTGGGAACGCTCTAATCGCATGAGTCTCATGCTCATCAAGCGAGGTATTCCAGAAGCCTTTAGGGTGCAATATCCGCATGGGTGACCAATGCCAGTGAGTTCCTTACTGAACTTGAAAAGCGTTTTGTAAAAACGATAAGGCTGAAACAAGCACGCTTTTAGCTAGCTTGATTTCATTAAAGTACAAAGGCAAAGGGAACATTAGAGAGTACATCATGGAGATGTCTCATCTTGCTTCAAAACTTAAAACACTGAAGCTTGAGTTATCTGAGGATTTACTCGTGCATCTAGTTTTAATATCACTTCCTCCACAGTACAGTCAGTTTAAGGTCAGTTACAATTGTCAAAAGGAGAAATGAACTCATTTCCTACTGTGTGCAAGAGGAAGACAGGTTGAAGCAAGACAGATTGGAAAGTGCTCATTTTGCAAGCACCTCTTAATATAAGGGCACAAAACAAAAGAAAGATAATGAAGCTGCTAAGGGTCCAGCACAAAAGAAACAGAAAGGCAATGAGGGTTGTTTCTTTTGTAAGAAACCTGGACATGTAAAGAAGGAATGTACCAAGTATCACGCTTGGCGTGCTAAAAAGGGTATGTTTCTTGCTTTGGTCTGTTCTGAGGTTAACTTAGCTTCAGTACCTAGAAACACTTGGTGGTTAGATTCCGGTGCTACTACTCACATAAGTGTTTCTATGCAGGGTTGTCTGAGCTACCGAAAGCCAAGTGATGCTGGAAGACGCATTTTCGTGGGCGATGGAAAATCGGTAGAAGTGGAAGCAATAGGAAACTTTTGGTTACTCTTAGGGACTGGTTGTTATTTGGAACTGAAAGACACTTTTGTAGTACCGTCATTTAGACGGAATTTGGTTTCTATTTCCTTGTTGGACAAATTTGGATATTGTTGTTCATTTGGAAATAATCAATTTAGTCTTTCATTAAATTCCAATATTATTGGTACTGGTTCATTAAGCACATTTGATAACCTATATCTTCTTGATACTATTGCCTCATATAATGTAACCTTGCATGTGAAATCACGTGGTACTAAGCGTAAGCTAAATGAAGGAAATTCATCAAAACTATGGCACAAACGTTTAGGACATATCTCGAAAACGAGAATGGAGAGACTTGTGTCAGATGGCATAATAGATTCTCTTGATTTTTCAGACTTTGATGTCTGTATTGAGTGCATCAAGGGAAAATAGACCAAACAAAAGAGATTAGGTGCAAACAGAACTTCAGACGTCTTAGAATTGATCCACACAGATATTTGTGGACCATTCCCTTCGGCTTCTTGGAATGGTCAACAATATTTTATATCATTCATAGACGATTACTCACGCTATGGGTACCTATATCTCATTCATGAGAAATCTGAGTCACTGGATATGTTCAAAGCTTTCAAAGCTGAGGTTGAGAACCAACTCAACAAACGAATTAAAAGTGTCAGGTCTGACCGTGGTGATGAGTATTACGGCAGATATGACGGTTCCGGTGAACAACGTCCAGGACCATTTGCTAAATTCCTAGAGGAATGTGGAATCGTCCCACAGTACACCATGCCGGGATCACCTAGCATGAATGATGTAGCTGAAAGACGAAACCGAACTCTTAAGGACATGGTACGAAGTATGATCAGTCATTCTACATTACCTGAATCACTCTGGGGAGAAGCACTAAAAACTGCAGCTTACATCCTTAATATAGTACCAACTAAAGCAGCTGCCAAAACACCTTATGAACTTTGTACAGGTAGAAAACCTAGTCTAAAACATTTTCACATTTGGGGATGTCCAGCTGAAGCAAGGCCTTATCGGCCGAATGAAAAGAAATTGGACTCCAAAACAGTGAGCAGCTACTTCATTGGCTACTCTGAGCGATCTAGGGGCTACAAGTTCTATAATCCCACTATTAAGTCCATTTTTGAAACAGGGACAACAACATTTTTTGAGGATGTCGAGTTTGGGGGGAGAAATCAGGTACGAGACATTGTCTTTGAGGAGGAATCAATTTCGACTCCTACTACTATTGTTGACAATGTACATGTTCCACTACCTGTCATTGATCAAGAAGCAGATCTGGAACCTCAACAGGACAATGTTGAACTACTCCCTGCTCCAATTGAATTAAATATTCCAGAAGAACAAACTCAACAACCTCAAGATCAAATGCCATTAAGGAGATCCACGAGAGAAAAGAGAAGAGCTATTCCGGATGATTATATGGTATTTTTCGAAGAACATGAGGAAAATGATGGATTGGTGGAAAATGATCCAATCAACTTCCATCAAGCCATGCAGGATTCTAACTCTCAAAAGTGGATAGATGCTATGAATGAGGAGTACAAGTCTATGCAAGACAATCAAGTTTGGGATCTTGTCCCATTACCTGAAAATACAAAGCCTATTGGTTGTAAATGGATATTCAAAACCAAGAAGGACTCAAAAGGTAATGTGGAAAGGTATAAAGCTCGTCTTATAGTTAAAGGCTTCACTCAAAAGGAAGGCATCAAGTATAAAGAGACTTTCTCTCCGGTGTCAAAGAAAGACTCATTTAGGACAATCATGGCTCTTGTTGCACATTTTGACTTTGAGTTGCATCAGATGGATGTTAAAACAACATTTCTCAATGGCGACATTGATGAAACAATTTATATGGTGCAACCAGAAAACTTTGTGTCTGGAGACCCAAAGAATATGGTTTGCAGACTAAAGAAATCCATCTATGGGCTCAAGCAAGCTTCCCGTCAATGGTACTACAAATTTCATCAAGTAATTGTCTCGTTTGGTTTTAAGACAAATGTTGTTGATAACTGTGTGTATCATAAGTTCAGTGGGAGTAAGCATATCTTCTTGGTTTTGTATGTTGATGACATATTGTTTGCCACTAATAATATAGACATGTTGCACGAAACCAAGAGATTTCTATCAAAGAAATTTGAAATGAAAGATCTTGGTGAAGCTTCTTTTTTCTTAGGGATTCAGATATACCGGGATCGTTTTCGGGGTATTCTTGGATTATCACAAAAGGGCTATATAGAAAAAGTGCTTAAAAGGTTTGGCATGCAAGATTGTAAACCAGGAGATACCCCTATATCTAAAGGAGATAAATTCAGTCTTAAACAGTGTCCTAAGACTAAACTTGAAGTTGTAGAGATGCAAAAGATCCCCTATGCATCCGCTGTTGGGAGTCTTATGTATGCTCAAGTATGTACACGTCCAGACATAGCATTCATTGTTGGAATGCTTGGCAGATATTTGGATAACCCTGGGATGAGTCACTGGAAAGCAGCTAAACGGGTTATGAGATATTTACAGAGAACTAAGGATTATATGCTCACATACAAGAGATCAGATTAGTTGGAGATCATAGGGTATGCTGATTCTGATTTTGCTGGATGCCAAGATAGTAGAAAATCTACATTAGGCTACATTTATCTGTTAGCTGGAGGAGCTATTTCTTGGAGAAGTGCTAAACAGACACTCATAGCTTCTTCCACCATGGAAGCAGAATATGTGGCGTGTTTTGAGGCCTACAACCACGGATTATGACTGCGTTATTTTGTCACTGGGCTGCGCATTTTGAATGACATAGAAAGATCACTAAAGTTATATTGTGACAATAAGTCAGCAGTTTTATATGCCAACAACAACAGGAGCTCGTCTAGGTCAAATCATATTGACATAAAGTTCCTGGTTGTGAAGGAGAGAGTAGAGAATAAACAGATTTTCATAGAGCATATTGGGACACACTCCATGATAGCGGATCCGCTTACTAAGGGATTACCACCCAAGGTCTTTCATGAGCACACCGCTCATATGGGTGTTATGTCACATGAGGATATCATGATTTAGTGGGAGTTTTGTTGTTCTATGATGAATTTTTGGACACATTGGTGTAATTTAGTATTTTCTGCAGAAATAAAGTCTTCAGTCAATTGTCTGTTTATTATATGTTTGATCTCATTAAAGATTAAAGTTGGACCGGTTGGAAATAGACATGTTTGGATCACATCACATGTAATTTCCATGCTCTACATCCATGTTTGATCTATGTCATTGGTATATGTGACTATTGATGGATTTCGTTACGCTACTTGTGACGCAAATCGCTTTAATCCTATATCAATATAGTCAATGGACGAGATTGTTTCGAAATACTTTTACTTGTGATAGCAAGTTTTGAGCTCAAAAGGTTATACACATTAACGGTAACATATGTGGCCCAAGTGGGAGATTGTTGGACAAATCCAATAATGTGGGCACACATATGTAATATAACGTGTATTGCTATCTTAAAGTGTAGTCCATTTAAATATGTGATCTAATAGGGGTATTGGACTATAAGGTATTAATAAATAACATGGTGTAAATAAGGATGTAATTTCTAATTTAATGAGGGACAGAATTGGAAATTCACAGCCCGTAAATTGAAAGGTTGTGACTTATGGGCATTATAAATTAGGATGGGTCCCCGATTGAGCATATGCGTATTAGAGAAAAATTTTGGCATTGTCTTCTGTATCCTCTCAACAGAGAACTAAGGGAAAACACTTGAATCAATCGGAAGATCCAAATAATCCAAACTCATCACAATCAACGAGGAAATCGCTATGGATCGATCGGGTATATTTCTATTATTCTTATTTTCATTAAATCAACTAGAGTCTTAAGTTTTTAGTTTAAATACAATATCCAATTCTTTTCACCTTGAGTAAAAATATAAGCAGCAGTTGTCTAAACATTCAAGTGAACAAACCAAATTAAACATCAAAGAACAGCCCCACGATGAGCTAACCCAACCTTTTTGGTCACGATAAAAATAAGAGGAATGATTTATTGCATATACAAATTTGGAAGTCTCGGATATACACAGTTACCAGCCAATGTACATTGATCAAGTACCATTTAATTGATATATTTTATGTTACGAAGGGTGTGGCATACAACCTAACATGGTACACAATAGTTACCATTAACTAAATCGCCAGCCACATTCACAAAAGTTACCAACCTTCAAACCTTAATTAGTTACCTGGATGCATGCACCGTGCATCCAAAACACTAGGGTGTGCATAGAAGATTTTGCATAAAATCAATTAAATCTCTATAATGAAATTTCCCTCTGCATGTAAGTTGTTTTCCTAGGCAAGCAATCAATCATAGCAAATACCCAAGTAGATGCACTGCTACAGACTTAAGGCCTTTGGATAACATAAATCATTTGTTGTTTGGTAGACAAAATAGTAAAAAACAAAATATCGCAACCTTAACACACAAGAGTTAATTTGATCAATGAATACTAATGACTTAAAACACGAGATAACAAGACTAATGAGTACTGCAGCTTTCAATAAGTGAGTTCAAATGACTCCTAGTGAACTGTGCGAAATATGGTTTTCTCTTAACCAGTACACACAAGAAACACTGTACTATGCGAAAATATATGAAATTAGAAAAAGTAATAATGGGATGAATATAAAATCATATATACCGAACCCCGGTTCCATTATCCTTTCCATTCTTGGTTCAGCTTCTTGGACCATCCGATCCACTCTAGGTTCAGCTTCTTGGACTTTCTGCAATGCTTTCACCACAGGCAACTACAATGCAGAAAAATAGAGCGCTTCTAAATGTCGAGGAAACGAGCGACGGGCGTGATGTGGCAGGGTGGAGACTGTCCACCCTGTTTGGGATGCGTGCTATCACTTTTTGTGTGCGCATCTCGAGTGGGGTGGACGATCCCCACCCCTCCACGTCACGTCCCTCGCCCGTTTCCTCGACATTTAGAATTCCCCATAAAAATATTTTTCATATATACAGAAGGTAAAAGAATAATTTACAGTGTCTATTCATTACATTATGAGCGTGCTCCAGGTTGTATAACATTCAATGTACACACATCATCACATTCTAAACAATATATGCATACAACAATTAATTGAATATTTTTGTATTCTTTGAATATTATTGTGAGAAACTACAAAACAGGCCATTGGTAATGGCATATCCCGTTTGGATTAAGGCGGATCCCGACTTTTGGCTTATTTTGTCATACATGCTTGTTATGAACACTAAATTAGATATGAATCCCCCAGTCATCAATGACAAGCTAACCGTAAGTCTTTCTAACTCAATTTCTGAGACCGCGGAAATAGCAAACGTCAAGGTTTGAAACTGACCGTGTGGATGCAAGAATTTTTTTGAGGCACTTGTTACCACTTTACACGGCTGGTTCAAACCGGAAAATTTTGAAATTGACGGTTAGGTTAATCATTAGGAGGTAATTGTAATTGACCAACAATTAGGTGAGGTGACCCTAAAATAACTAAGGTTACGGGGAGATATGACTAAATAAGCAAAAATTAGAGTCTGCATTAATCCAAATGGGGTATGCCATTAATAGGCACCACAAAAATTATATATATATATATACCATTGGAGCTCACTGAATTTATAAAATTACATCAGGCATGACTTGGACTCAGTTATACATTGTGATTTTGTAGATGCTATTATTGTTTTTGGAAAAATCTAGTATGCCTGGTGGCCACCAGGCACCGTTCATCTGTTTTGAGATGTGCATTATTACATATCTCACAACAAATAAACGGTGCTTGGTGGCACCAGGCACTGTAGTAGTGCTCAATGTTTTTTAATCCTTGATTTAAAACTTCTTAAATATATTGTACTACAAGCTTAAATAATATGAAACTGGTACATCTAAATTTGGATATTATGAATTCTATCATACAAAAACAAGCCAAACCTTCGAATATTAATTAATGGTGTCGAGCTAATACTATTTCGTTGTTGTGGTCCATAAATGATATTTATGTGTGGCTGAATTAATCGATGGCATGAATTCATCCACACTTGCCAAATAGCTAGAGAGTTTTCATCATAATTACATACACAAAGAAGGGGTAGTAAATGCCCAAGGGTTAGAACCCTAGACCGATGAAAGAATAGTATTGGATCCTAGAATACTAGTAAATGCCTCTTACAGGGTTGGATCCCTAGGCTTATGATAGAAGCTAAAAACTATGCCCGCTAGCAATTTTTATTCTTTGTATATGGGTTAGACTCATCATACTAAATCAATAAACCAGTCTAAGTCGGTGTATTTTGGGGTGTTACTAAAAAAAAAAAAAAGTTAACTATCTTGCTGACATAGATCACTAAGAGGACATACGAGGCATACTCCACCTTGTATTATTATTATTATTATTATTATTATTATTATTATTATTATTATTATTGTGATAATCATCTCACTACAACAAATCTGTTTTATGCGGCGTTTTCAAAAGCGCCGGTAAAGGTTATATTGTGCCGGTTTAGAGCATTAACGGCATTATGAGAAGCGCCGTGAAGCGCCGGCAAAGGTACATGCCGCCAAAAGATTAACGACGCTTATTACAAAGCGCCGGTTAAAAGTGACCATTTGCGGCGCTTTGAAAGCGTCGCAAAAACTTATATTAGCGCCGCTAAATAAATAGATATTACATTTCCCTTTTATTGGAAACGCCGTATTTATAACTTTTAATGGCGCTTTAAAAGCGCCGGTAATGTAAAAATAATATTTTTCAGTGCACTTCGCGACGCTTTTAAAGCGCCGGTTGTCTTAACGAATCTGTAAAAAACATACATTTTAATGGCGCTTTGGAAGCGCCGGTTATGTTAACATACTGAAAAAAAAAATCAATAAAAATAAAAATAAAAACCTGTCATTGAGACGGAAAAAATAGACTGTAAATTTTCTAATTTCATATCATCTACTAAAATCTCCTTCAGTAACAAATAAACTCAAAGCACACTATAATTTTCTACAGTAACAACTATATATTAAGACCTGTAACATAGGCAGTGCATCCTTATACATCCTTGCATTTTTCATATTCATCCATTCTATGTCTTAAACTTTTGTCATGTTGAACAACATCAAGTGAACCGAAAAGTTTTCCTCTTACTTCATTCCAAGCATAGTCCATGTTGTTTTGGTGATCACTCTTCAGGATACTGCAAAAAGGGGAAATCTAACTAAACTCAGAATAAAAAGTTAACTCAACCCTACCATCAGTTCATATCAAATACAATCATACCTTTCCAAGTCCTAATTCATAGCTCTGCTTGAGCCCTTTGCCAAGAAGAGTCTTCACAGTTGTCTCCCATTGAACGGGAGAAGTCACCTGTGAATTCAGGTCAAACATTCAATATTTCCTGATAACAATTTTCATAAACAGATACAAAGACACTTTGTAACATTTCCAGATGCCTACCTAAAGTGCTAAAATCTTCTTAATTGTCTCTGGGTCTGCATGTGGTTGTGCATCAACATTGGATATAACTAGTATTCTGGGGGTTCTGATTTCTGTTGCAGCCAACGCGGCTTCCAATCTTGAGACAGCTGGGTTCATAAACCCAGTATGAAAAGCACCAACAACAGCAAGGCGGACCTATGAAAGTATATATAAAACACATAAATACAACCAAAATTTTTGAACAAATTGATCATAGAATTAGTACAAAAAAGTGTTGCAAAGGTGGTTTCTTTGTTATTGTGCTTCATGCAATATACTGAAGAAGCCAACACAAATTGACCATGGTAATAAAATTAAAATATGATATGAAGAAATGACTTACCGCCATTCGGGCCTTGAAAGATTTTGCCTTGGCTTCTACTGCTTCAATCCCTTTCAAACCTCCAGAGACTGCATAGTTTCCCTGACAATGCAAAATACATGCAAAATCAGAGTCCAGGGTTGCCTAACACCCCGGCTAAGGAACACAAAACAATTCTTTCACAAACAAACTTACAGGACAGAGAAAATTTTAGCACATAAAGCCAAAACCTACTTCCCTAATGGAGTAATATATGGGATAACCAGAATGCAGAAGAAAACTTCAAACATCAATTACTCGAAAACAGAGAAGACAAATTCATCTTTTGTTAAAGTAAAGCATGGGTAGTGGAATCGAATATAGAATCAAGATCGAGTGCGCATATTTAGATAGTGTGAAAATCATAATAATAAAGAAAAGAGATTTAAAATGCATACCATCTCGAAGTGACAGTATACATGCTACGATGATATATATCAGACTAAGGAGTGTTGAAACGCCAAGCCAGATCCGTAAGGCTGATAAATGTGGTATTCCAAACGCAAACACAGCGCAAACAAACCCAGAGATTACAATAAAGTAGGGCAGCTTCATGGTGTGGTCATCCCTGTAGAGTACATAAACAGCCTGAAAAAATGTGAATAGCTTGGATGCATCATCTGATCAGCATAGATACTAGTCATTCCACTTTGTAGACATTTCTATTTTGAACAAAGTTCCACATCTTGAGCTATGAGCTATGTATTTATTAAATTGAGAAATCTTGATCTAGTTTCACATTTTTAGAGTAATTTCTGCAGTGCAGAGATTGCAACTCTCTGTGCAAGTAAAAAGCACAAGGGTAAATTTCTAAGGAAAAATAAACAAATAAATAAAAAGAAGGAAAAAGATAACAGTGCTGGACTTGAACTAAAATTGTTACCATCTTAATTGAGGTATAAAAAGAGAAAAAGTTTGATTAGTCAATTTTCACCTTTAGAGCTTGTCCAGCAAGTATGATGTACCCAGTGTTGATCATGAACAAATTTATGTACTGCAACGTCCATGTAAGACAATATGCTTTCTTACCTGCAACACAAAATGACTTTCCTCAAACTAAGCCGAATAAAATGCAGCTAAATGGAGTAAAAACAACATTCAATATCCATATACCTTGTGATCCAACTGGAATTCACCCATTGTACATTCCACATGTCAAACAACAGGAAAAAGAATCTCACATCAGCAACAATTGGTATTTACGTGCGTAAAACTGGATATAATGTACTATACATTCCATATGTAACACATGATGAGAAATGCTAAACCTTGGACAGAGAAAACCTCACTGAACACCCAAATGATTTTGTAGTCAGCCTGGTCTGTCCATTAGCATTCCAGTCCCAAGTCAGTATACTCAGCTTTCCAAGCTCGATAGGCTCACTTCTCAGCATTTCAAGCCCGATAGGCAGTATTTCAGCTCATCAGTTCCAACTCAGTCTTCTCCTCAGCATTTCATGCCTGATTGGAATTCTTTCAGCATTTCAGTTCCAAGTCAGTCCACTTCTCAGTATTTTCAGTTCCAAGTCAGCATTTCAGTTCCAAGTCAGATATTAATATAATGGTTTAGAAAGATAAGGAGAATACTGATAAAAATGAAAGAAAGTGAAGAATGAAACAGAACAACTAAGAAAACCAACTCATCAACCATTTAAGCTAGCAGTCAGACTTTGACAAGAGCATTCCATCCATTGAAGTCTCCAATAAGCTCAGCTTCCCTGCAGTCAGAAAATTATGAAGAAACCTGAAGTTCTCAGCCAATCAATGAACATAAACTGCAACTAACAATGATGAATACAGTGTCATTATTTCCTACTGATTTTATAAAAAAATAACATTTAAAGGTTTCTTCAGCCAATCATCGATCTACCTTTTATTAAGTTGTATACTAACATGTTTGAGTCGCATCCACTCCGCAACCTCTTCTTGCCCTGAAAAACAGAGTATGCTCTGTTTTACAGCAGAGAAAAAGAATCCTGCCAGCACACGGTTCTAGAACCTATCAATGCCCATTCTTGCTACGTCTACTCTTCCCCGTGTTGATTCCCTTCGCGACATGATTATTATATGCATCTAAAACAAAACAAAATTATACAAAATCACTCTATAATTTAAAACAAACTTAAATGCTCATTCTACAATTTTCATTCATTTAACTATGATATTTTTGCGTCATGGAGAAATGCAAGTCCTTTTACCAGACGACGTTCACTCCCACCTAAAAAAAGTGCAAAATTTATTTTATCTCATCAAGTTTTAGAGTTTACAAAATGACCAATATATTTGGAAACCAGGACTCAGTATTTCCGTATGAACTTTAGTTTTACCCAATGCTGTGCTCCATAGACCAGCAAGAGAGTCAAGGTACTTCTTCCCATAACTATCATAAACATAAGAACCCTGCATCGCCGACAAGAAAAGGTTATCTTTGTTAACACAAACAAGACTTCTAATCAACTCTATCATTTCAACCAAGCACCAAATTGATTATGTGATGATAGAGAGGAAAACTCATTTACCTCAGACTTTTCTATAACTAGAGGGGGAAGATCAGAACTATGCCACCCAGCAGTGAATGGTGCTAGCATATCATGCCCCACAAACAATTAATATGGGACAACAGATCCACCGATGCCATCCATTAACTAAGGACGGGCTGATTTCCTTCGAGTATGCATAGATAATTAATTACACAATATACTTAACTTGTGTATGCATGTAGAACGAAAAATTGACACAATGGTCCGGGATAAAATTTTGGAGCAAAAACAATTACATGGAAGATAATACCTTTTATCTGGAGCAGCAGAAGCTGAATCCACTTTTAGCTGTGTTACTGTACTATGGCATCGCGCCAACGCAGGTGATTGAAGGAAATGTTCGTGAAGACTTTCTGAAGCTGCAATAATTCTTGCATATGCACTAGCCTGTGTAAAGCATTACAAGCACATCATAGTCTAATGTTGCATAATATGATTTGAAAACTTGAATCAGTCATTCAAATTCCAGATACTGAAATTTGATTTGAATATATATAATCTCATAAATTTGACTTTTTGCTACAAATCCAAATAAATCATTAGTATCTCATATGTGTACACAAGTAGATCCAGGTTAAAACTAGACAGATTGAATCCATCTCTATCTATGAAATTGTAAACATGGTTTAATGCGTTGGGAGTCCTAGATCAAACAAACAAATGCTGTGTCAGAAGCGATAATACTGAACTGGGTTCTGTGACAAGGAACCAAAGATGAATAAGAAAATCATCAAATATGGCTTAACTGATAAAGATCAATACATGCCTAAATGGATATCAATGAAATTCTTAAAAAAAAAATTGAAAATCAATGAACAAGTAGAGAAAGAGAACCTGAGTAGTGAGAGATGATATCAAGGAACGTTTGTTGATCATCATCTTTGCTTGCATCGAAGAGGAGCAAACTCTGACAAGTGACAGCCCAATATATAATATGATGCAATTGCAAGTTTATCGAGTGCCTTGGCAGATCCTCTGTTCTCAAAGAAGAAAGTTGCTGATGCTGCTGTTGCTGCGCTGCGTTGATGCTGCTGCTGTTGCGCTGCGTTGTTGTTGCTGTTGATGTTGCTGATGCTGCTGTTTCTGTGCTGCGTTGCTGCTGCTGCGCTGCATTGTTGTTGTTGCTGGTTTTGCTGATGCTGGGACGCATTGCTGCTGTCTGTCGCAGTGTTGACATGCTGAGATGCGGCGACATGCGGTTGGAACGTGTGTATGCCGGTTGATTTGGGCAGTCCGGTGTTCATTCGGGATTTGTCGCAGAGGATATCAAATAGCCATAACTTGATTTCGCAGGCAAAAAATCTGACACACAGAAAACATACAGGAATAGTATGTATTGTAGCCTTCGGGCATGTATCAAATAATTGAAGAGGGTTCACGATTAAAAAAAAATTGTAGCTCTTGGATATTAAACCGTTTGTCCCAGTCCAACAACGGACACTTGTCCTGATTTGCATTACCAAAATTAACCTCAAGATCAATAATATGACACTGTCACATGCTTGAATTACTACAAAAGTATAATTAAGTCATCGAGGCACGAGTTAAGTCGGACATTTCTTGATTTTTAAGTGAACTATATATATCATTGCTAAAAAAAATACAAATAAACATGAAAGAAATGGATAATACCAAACAACATTTTGTCTAAGCTTCCATTTGGAAGGTATTCAGCTAAAACCACCTCCGTTTTCAGCTCTTCTAACCCTTGCCCAGAATATCGATCAAGTCTTTTGACTGCGATTTCTTTCCCATCAGATAGCTCACCCTACAAAAGAATTTAAAGCTTTAATGAATACACACATTTTCAATGCAAGATTACAAATGAACGCAATGGGGCTAATCATCAAACAGTCATAGTTTTCTGTATGTCATGCTAATAATCTTCAATTGACATCAGTAAAAAGAACTTAAAAAGAAAAAACAAGACAAAACAAAACAAAAAATGCCTAAAAGAGATTTCAGACAGAACTTAGCTGATTGAATGTGTACCACCACAACCACTCATAGAGAAATGCTACCTTCTTCATCTGTATACAAAGATTACAAGTTCGGTTAAAATGACATTTACAACAATACTTTAATTACCAATTAGCATACACATATAAAGGTGATATGAAAAGAAAACTACCTTCTTCTGGATGGGAGCACTCAGTAGCATTGTTATTACTAAGAGCAGGTGCTTCAGGTGCAGGAGTAGTGGTAGTGCCAACAGGAAATATTAAATGTCTACTGATCATACTTACAATTGAAGCATATGACTTCTTAACCAGCATGTAAGAAAACTATAACAATAAAATAGCAACGCAATGAACATAACCCTTTCATATATTTATAGGTAAAACAGTTACAAAGAATATATACTACATTCTTCTATAACTACAAGACTGATCCAAATAACATATACCACATTCAGATATATATACATCCAAGTATAGCACATCGGCAGCCACTTCAAACCTGTGGACAACGATCAAATAAGGAAACAACTATTATCACTGATGGCATACAAAACACATCCTATTTATTATCACTTTAAAAAACTCACCGCTAATGTGCCTCAGATCCAGCAGATCCATCAGTTAGTCTCCTCACTGCTTGCATCATCATGGCCATATCCTCCTTCATTTTATTCATTTCATCACTGGCCACTTTTTTGTAGTCTGCCAGCTCTTGTGCTGCTACTATCTTTTCTTGTGCTGCCACTATCTTGTAGTCTGCCAACTCTTGTTTTGCTTCCGCAGCCTCTTTCCTTGCAATCTCAATCTCTCGCCTTGCTTCTTCTATAGCTTGAGATCCAAAGCGACTACTCGTACTGTTTTCAGATGTTGGCGTGATCCCATGTCCCCTACAACGTACACGTCCAGGTCTGTCTGGCCCGAATACTTAAGTAAAAATGTGGTCATCATCTAAGGAGTTTAATCCCTCTTCTCGTTGCACAATAAGATTTTTAATCTCTTCCTACATTTAGAGACACATTTAGTTAGTGAATATGAAATATAAATGGTAATGGATACCAACAATTTAAATTGAAAATAATACTGACCGCCTTTCTTTGAGTGGATACATCTGAATATGATCCATCTTTGCTTGTATAAGCAAGCTCAAACATCCTAATACGAGATGGACGAACTCCTGTCCTTTTCATCTGACAACAATAGAAAACGTACACAAATGAGTAAATATATTTCTTACTAAGTTGATATTCAAATCAAAAATTTCAAATATTTTGTATTTAACCTCTTCATCCTCAAGTATGGCAAAGGATTTTCTGCCTGCATGATGAAGCATTTGTTGTGTGTCACGCCTTTCTTTATTTTTATCACACAATTCCTGAATTTATTAAAAACGGATTGGAAAAACTATATCATCAAGAATTAAGGTATGGCTAGTACGTAGAGAATCAAGTGTGATATTAAGGTTTAGGTACATACCTTAACCTTTGGCGTTCCCCAATGTTCTTTTATCAACCATTTCCAATCTTCTTCTTTTACAAATGGTGGTCGATTTCGAAGTCGTTCTTCATCTGTCTCATGTGTATCATAATAGTTCTTCTTCAAATCAGATCGATAGTCCCTCCATTTTTCCCCATTTCCTTCATTAACAACTTCTTCACTTCTGGATCATCCCCTATGTCAAACTTCTCCTGAATAAAAGAGCACATTTGATCAAATCTAGCATATGTGACCAATATATATATGTATATACACACACGTATTATAATGATAAGATATATACGTACCAAAAACGATTCAAGCATTTTGGCCTTTACATCTTTGTCAAGTTTTCTCCATGATGGTGTAGCAATAGATGTAATATGCATGTTTCGAACGACAATTCCTTGTTGAGACGCACATAATGACCTGTGCTCTCCTATTACATGATGTCTGTCGTCAAATTCCAGACTCAGTTTTGATCCTTTTGGTAGAATTGCTACCTTCTGTCCCATTGCTCGTCCACGTGCTTTCCTATTCATGTTGCTACCTATGTAAAGGAAATTATTAATGTTAAAAATTGTAAATTTTAAGTACAATTCTATAAGAAAAATGGAGCTTTATATTGTTTAGAGTGAGTAAAAATACCAGAAGAACTTGACTGAACATTATGGGATGACTCGTCTGACCTATCATTTGTCGGTGGTCTTGGCGCCATACCTGAAAAATGCACAAAAAGTGAGCTAGTGCCATAACATAATAATAATAATACATTATAACATTTGATGACCATTCAATTACCATATTTCAAACATCAACTCTCTTATTTTCTTTTCCTTTTTTTTTTGGTGTTATTTTCTGACAATGGAATTGTTTCCATTGGCAAATCAGCTCTATTCCATACAACATGATCCACATCATCACTTGGTGCATAAGTGATTGATGTATCTCCTAGTACTAGGGGCTGCAATGCATCTATTTCATCGACTGTTGCCTCGTCTTCATGTTCTGGCACGACATAAAACTCACGTGGTACAGCTTTTGTCACAACTAGCCATCCCGATCTTGCATTGTCTCTAACATAGAAAACTTGTTCACACTGGCTTGCTAAGACGAATTAGATAAACACTAGCTTGCTAAAATGTTCTAAATTCAACGTGGATGATTATTGTCAAATAAACTTAAACATTTTTAGTGAAGAAAAATAGAAGTTAAATGGATAAACTAAAATTGACCTTTTGTCAAGCCCAAATTCTAGAGAGCCCGGCCAGGCTCTCTACTCTCCATCATCCTAGAAATGTTTATAATCCCCCAATTTCTAGAATGATGAAGGGTAGATCGAGAGCTTGGCTTGGCGCGCATAACCTGACTCCCTAGACTTGTTCTTTGTCAAGTATATGGGCATATAATGCAGGACATAATGTAGGGTCTATATGCATTGAACAGTATTCCACTCCCATGTGCAATTTCATGCAGTGTGTGGAAAATGAAACAGTACTACGGTAGTAGGCCTGTAGAGAGAGCAAGGTGAAGCTGACCTTAGCTCCTAGTAAATGAAAGTCACGAGCTTCACGAGAACTGTAACCTATGCAAATTGATCCAACATAGGAGTTAGATCAACCTGTACACAATAACTATTTTGAGCATCTCTTCTCTGACCATCAAGTTGTTAATAGTTGGCAAAATGAGATCCTCTGAAATACTGGTCCAAAATGCAAACACCCTACTAAACTGAATTCTAATTATATCGATCTAGCACTATAGCTCGTGGACAATGGGTGCTTAATCAAAATAAGCGGACTGCAATCACAATACACTATTTATTGCAGTCAAGATACATCATCATTGATTAATTCATTAGAAAAAAATAGACTTTTTATAAAACGTATTGTATTCCCTCTTTGACTGCCAATCGTTTTCATTAATTAGGGAAAGGTACCCACCCTTAGCAACAAGACAACCCTAAATATGGAGCATCTCTCAGCTCTTGAAATGACTAAAATATGAAGAACAAGAAAATAACAAATAAACTTAATTGATTGATAGCTTTTCCAGCTGTACATTGCCCAAACTTTTTTTTTTTAGACTGGTTTACACTTTTCTTGTATTGTAGTAATGCATTCTTACAAAACAATTTGAAATTAAGTCTAAGATGTCGACATTTAGGTTTTTAATGAAGAACGAAATAAGGGAATCAACCCATTGAACACCCCTTTTCACTATTATCGTACTCCATATTCATTTAACCTAATAGGATCCTCTTGTCTTGGCATATATATATATGAACATAATCTGCCAGTAAAGTCTATCAAAAATTCAAAACTACTATATTCTAGAAAGAAAACAAAATCATCAAATGAGTTATAGTGTGATAATGTTTCAACAAAAAGATGCATGATTCATATCACCTTCAAGGGGTTTATCTTTAACTCAAAAGACCAAAACCAAAAACCAAAAACCAAAAACCAAAAACCAAAAACCAAAAACCAATCCCGATTACAAAAAACGATTCATCAAAAATTAAAAACCAAAAACCCTATATTTGGAAATCATAAAATCTAGATTCGATTGTACCTTGAATGCTCTTCGAATGCTCTTGAATGAGTACCACCACCACCACAGTATTTGACAGATTCAACAGAGAGACAGAGAGCGAAGGAGGGAAGACCGAATGAGCGAATTCGTCATGAAGCGCTAAGGAGAGGGAAGGAGGAAGGAGGAAGGAGGAAGAAGGGAATGGAATCGAAGAAGGAAATCGAAAAGGGAATGGAATCGACGGTTTGTTAGCGCTGGAGAGATTTTGTAAAATCTCTAATCCGGCGTTTTCAACGTCTTATACGGTGTTTTTAAAACTAAATTTTACTTTTATTAGCGGGATAATTCGCGGGTTTTTTTTCGCTCTTTCTCGGCGCTTTTACACAAAACGCCGGTTTTGTTAGCTCTTTACCGGCGCTTTTTACATCTAAACCGGCGTTTTCGAACCCAAAATTTTATTTCGCGGGATTAATTCGCAGGTTTTTAATCGTTACCAGCGTGGGTTTTTTATCGTTACTGGCGCTTCTTAAATAACGCACCGGTAGTGGTTACCCTTAACCGGCGCTTTTGAAGCGCCGGTAGTGTAAGCTTTTGACCGGCGCTTTTGTTTTGAAGCGCCGGTAGTGTAAGCTTTTGACCGGCGCTTATTTACAGCCACTATGGGCATTTAAAAAAACACAATTCTGTTTGCGATAGGATGGCGGGGTATTATCTCGGCCGGCGGTTCATAACACAAACGCTGGTTAAGGGTAACCAATACCGGCGCTTGTAACATCTAAAACGACGTTGTAGAAAATATAATTTTTTTTTCATCAGCGGAGTCGGTTAAGGGTAACCAATACCTGTCCCTATCCCATCTCGTTCATATGGGATTTGAAATCATCATAAAGGGACCCCAGACAATCTGACGTGCTCAACTGGATGGCCCTGTGAGCATTCAGCCGAGGGAAAGTCAGCAAATGGACCACCAGCGGAGTCAACCGAAGGTCAACATCCTTCATACGGGATCGACACAGGATGGGATGGGATGAGATCGATAAACCCATCCCTATCCCATCCCGTTCATACGGGATCCATACGGGACGGGACGAGATCAGCATGCTCTGATTATATGCATTTCATTTTCTTTAATCAATCTCATCATTTGGTTGCTTGCACTCATCTGTACATGTTAGACTTCAAAGCATTCCACACCTGCAAATTGCTTATTCTTGAAGAAGAAACTATGCATCCTTCAATCTTGAACAATATATTTGCTAAGTATAGAAGAACAAGTTAAACAAACATAATGTACACAAAGAATAACACTCAGTTTTACCCTTGCATAGGTATCTGAGCTACCAGTGACAAAAACCGTTCCACTAGCATTATATGCACAACACAATATTTGGTGGCTTGGTGGATCAGTACTAGTTGAGGGAACAGTGATAGTTGAGAGCGTGGTGCTAGTTGAGGGACCATTGTTCTTCCCTGCATATAATTACAAGTTAAGATTTCAGTTACCAAATTCCAAAAACCCCAGCCAACTAACCAACCAAAACACATAATGTAAACTTGAAACAAACCAGTGATAGCATCTGAAGGCTTTGGAATGTAAATGCGAGGACTAGCATAGGTATTTCTAATATCCCAGATACGACATGTTCCATCATCTGATGATCTAGTAGCTAGGAAGATAATAGAAAAAAAATCAGATACAAATTGAACTTTGAGAAATTAAAGTTTAATATTCATGTAGTAATTATGTAATAGGTAACTGCAAAAAATATGCTACCAAACCTCCATTGTAGGTATTTCTAAATGTTTAAATGGCAGAAAGTTGAGGGATGTATTCTAGAAAATACTCATCAATACCAGAGTGAAAAATTAGCTTGGGACGGGACGGGGTTGGCAGTATTGAAAATATTCATCTCATCCCATTCTAGATCGAGACGGGATGAAATTATTCAATCTCATTAAGACTTGGAAAAATCAGGACGGGACGGGATCGGGATTGCACGATGGGATGCCCAGCCCTAGGATGGAGAGAATTTTTTATCTTGTCCGGCGCTTTGAATACGAAGCGCCGGTAATATATGTCACTACCGACACTTTTACAAAAACGCCGGTCTAGGTCATTCTTTACCGGCGCTTCACTAAAAGCGCCGACATTGTTCACTCTTTACCGGCGCTTAATTACATCTAATACGACGCTTTCCAAAAAAAAAAAAATTATTTTAGTTTTATCATTACCGGCGCTTCTGTAATTAAACGCCGATATTGGTATCTTTATACCGGCGCTTTGTACCCGAAACGCCGGTTTAGGTCGATCTTTAGTGGCGCTTCAACAAAAACGCCGGTAGTGTTTTACCCCCAGTTTATTACCGGCGCTTTATATCCTAAACGCCGTTATTGATTCTTTTTTACGGGCGCTTCCTATGAAACGCCGCCTTCAAAGTGCCGTTTTAGACTACGTTTTTTGTAGTGTATTGCAAATTTCTAGCAATGGACGATTTGAGGGAAAGGAGTTAGGCAACTCCAAGAAGTTGTGGTATTTGTGGCCAACATAATTAGAGCGCAGATCACATTTACTATACTTGTGTAAATTTGTTAGCACATTTGTGGGCTTTTGAAAACTATGAGGGGCTCTATAAAATTAAGGATTTTCGGCTGGAACCACCACAACACCTAAGTCCCCTAGGTTGGCTATTAAAACTCTTGTTGCGTACAATAATTTGGGCATTCTACATGATAAGAAACAAAATTATAGCCAAAGAAGTAGATTGTCCAAAGAAGGAATTCAAGGAGAACTTTGAGATTTTGCGACCATTGAGATGATAAGAATTTGCGTCGTTCCCTTTGAAGAATGGTTGTTGAGGAAGTCCCATGGCTAATAATGTTCTATGTCATGTTGGTTAACTTTAATCCCCATTGTGAGCAAAATGGATACTTCAAACACTCGAGTGGAGTTCTACTACATAGACGATCAGAGATTCTTTTGAATATGGGGGACCCCACATCGTCGTTTTTTGATCTCATCGATCCACCACTTGCATGAATTTTCTCTTCCCATAGAGGCGTAGACAAGTATTCTCTCCTCCCAAATAGTATCTTATACAAGTGCTTTAATTTTCTACGAAACTATGATATTTGTCTAGCGCTAAACTTTATGTAGACTCCTTTTGCTAAAGTAAATATCAACTATACTTTAATAATTGATAAAATTACTAATTAGGTCTAGATACAATCCCTTAGATATGAAAATTTACTAAATATAATATACTAAGTTCATCAACACAAATCTATATTTTCACAATCATTTGGAAATTTAATTTTTTATAACACATAAATAAATTTATGAATTCTCAATCATAACCATGCTTAGGGGGAGTTAGTTTTGCTTCTAATCATAAGCGAAGTCTTGAATGGGTTCTTAATAAGAAGCAAAGTTCTTTTTTAAAAAATTCTTAGTAAGAAGCAAAGTTCTAACTTGGGCAAGGTTGTTTTTCACTAACTTTTGACTCATTACTTCGGTTGAGTTAGAAGCTCATTCAAAAGTTAAACAAATAAAAATTAGTAAATGTTTTACAACACGTTTGACTTCATAATAAAAACAAACAACCCCTTAGTAAATGTTTTACAACACGTTATTAAATTAGTGAAAATTCTTCAAAGCATCCAAAACGCTGGATGCATGGTGCGTCTCGATAACTTTAAGTTTTTGAGGGTTGAAACTTTTGTGAATTTGGTTGGTAACTTAAGCGAGTAATAACTTTTGTATACTATGTTAGTAACTAAGCTAGTGAGTAGTAACTTCGGTTACATAATAGTAACTTTATATGTACCTAGTAGCCAGTAAATTAATGTACTTGGTAACGTTTTGTAGTTGTACCATATATCTAATTTTCTAATTTGTGTATGTATTGAAGCATTGCTCTTTAATTAGTCAGTTTTTTTGCCCAAAAACTAATGATATAAGTAGGGGGCATATGGTTTCTTTATCTTTAGTTGAAGCAAAATAAAGAGAGTTTTTATTGTTTGTGTTTTTGTGAAACCTAGCTAGTTTGTCTTTGTGCACTTCGTACATTGTGCATCCCTACTTTATGTCGAAGTCCTTTCCATATGGACCACTTGTTTCTCATATGGTTTGTAATTCTCCATGGATTTGTTTTTCATCAATTATAAGTAGGTCAACAGATTGTAGAAGAAAGTTTATCCAATAATTAGCTATTTGATACTTTAGATATGCAACTGTATCTGAAATCAAAGCACACACAATAAGAGCTTTGAAGTTGGAGATGCATGATAATAGAGTGATTCTTATTGTCGAGGGAACCAGCGAGGAAAGAGAGGTGGCAGGGGGTGAATCGTTCATCTCCCTCGGGATGTGTGTCTACTTTTTTGGCGCGCGCATCCCGAGGGAGATGAACGGTTCATCCCCCTCCACCTATTTTTCCTCGCTGGTTTCCTCGACAATAAGAATTTCTGATGATAATATAATGAAGCAAGATCAACATAGCAACGACAACCACACCTTACAAATAGACATATAGGCTCAATCTGGGACCTATGTCTCAATATTCCAGCTGATACGGAAGATTAGTGCTGACAACAAAATTCAATGAAGATATCACTCATTTCAAATCAGAAATCCGATAGGCCACATTGGGATCATAACTAGAGTCGACTAAGCTGTTGGTTCCTCATTAAATTACAAGGTTTTACTCACAAGCATGTCATTGCGGGGCTTTTTTTATTGTCGTGGAAATGCGCGAGGGAGAGGAACTAATTTTTACCCATCCTCGCTCCTCTCCCTTGTGCGTTTCCTCGACAATTAGAAAAGCTGGTCATTGCGACAAGAGTATTCAATGAAGACAAGGACGTCCAAAATAGCCATTAAATGCACCACCACTCCACATGCAAAAGGGGAGGGGGAAGCTCACCTCTCTGAGTGGAAGACAACGTAGGGTTTTTTTTTGTTTTTTTTTGTTTTTTTTACGAAGAAGAAGAAGACAACATAGGGGGGTTATTCGACTAATTTCCCTTCTCACATTTTGACAACTAGCTTGAGCTTTTTTCATATCACTCTCAGAGTTCTTGAGTTCCAAATACCAAAGAACTCAAAACTCGTCCTTATTCTCTACCCAACCCTCACTTGTGATTTAATTCACACATCTCTTCACTCCTCTTTCCGCAAAGCACCCTCTCCCCTATCCTTGTATTATTGGCTTACTGTTTCTCTTTGTGTTTTATTTTTGGCAGGTATCGAGTGAAACACGTTTCATCCTCACTTTCATCATTCCTCCGCCTTTACTAATTGCATAATCACCCTCCCTCTTATCATTTTTTCCATAATTAGTAGTAGACTTCCCATCAAATTGGTTTCAACTCACCATTATGACCAATCACCACCCTTTCACCCACATTCAATAATTTCACTCACCGTGTATTGTTATACCAGACTCCTTCCCATTCTAGACGAACACACCCTCGATTCTCTACACAATCTCTTTCTCACGTAGGACCTTTTGTCTACATTTTCCAAGCTCACCATTGTTATAGCTCACTCCTCATGGACACTGCAGGACGACGTACCTCACCCATCCCAATCCACATTCCCACTAACATCATGCACTCCATGACAGACCGCATACCACCGTGTTTCAATCCATTGCAAACCTTTCAAAATATCTCCTAGTCACCCAGTTCAACGGACCCAGCAATCCCACGCCAAAGCCTCACAACCTACTTCTCCTCAATCATGCACGCATCTACAAAACAACTGATTCGCAGTCTAGAACTACAACTGGAACAAAACCTCACTTCACCTGCTCTCGTCTTTGAAGCTCGCTATGCACGCAATAACAAAGTGAAACATTTACAAGTGGTGGCTAAGTTCTTCCATAACTAGAAGCTACTCAAAGAGGTGTTTGCACAACGCATGGCTTCTCAATGGGGCACGACACACCCATTCCATGTTGAAATGTTAACATGCAAAATAACCTGTGTTCTAAAAATTTGCTAGGCGCTGGGCGGGGGGTGAGCAGGTGCCTAGCGCCCAGGGGCCTAGGCGGGTGCCTAGGCAGACGCCTAGGCGGCACCTAGGCGGTCTTAGGTTATAACTTTAATAATTTACGAAAGTTAAGCATTATACTTTATCAATTACATCCAATTTAATGTCAATATACATATACAAAATTTAAAAACATGAAAAATTAACAATCATGAACAAAATTTATTAAAACTCAAATGACTGAAGTTGGTCATGATGAGTACTTTATATAAATTTGATTTTGTTTACTCTTTTATTTTTCTTCAAATTGCATGAATAATCTCAGTTATGTTTGATAAAATCTACATTAATAAAATTGGTACCGGCAGATCCTTTGAGAATTCCATTAAGGAATCATCATTTGCTACATTTAGACATATACTGAATAAAAAAAATTAAATAGTTTATTTCTAAAAAATATGAAAGAAAAATAAAATAAGAACACAATTATCCTTATTAAAAAATAAAAATAAAAATCAAATCGCCCAAACCGCCTAGATCCCGCCCAGACTGTTCGCCCAACCATTAATCTGGACAGTTTTCCACCTTCTAGAGCCTAGGCAGCCGCCTAAATCGATTTATAGAACACTAAAAATAACAACAAAAATAGCAACTAGTATCTGTGTTGTTGTCAGGACCTTGGGTCCTATTTGGGTGGTTGGTTTTGACCAAACCATGGAAGGAGGACTTCTTGTCCATTAACTTTTCAGTTGTGCCATGCTGGATTCACATACATGAGTAGCCCAGTCAAAAGATCTCCCTCAACAACCTACAAACTCTAGCCAATTGCATTGGAGAATTCATGGAAGCAGACGAGCAATCCCTGCAAAATGTTATAGTTCCCTACATACTATTCAAAGTTTGGCTTGATACCTCTAAGCCAGTCCCATGCTCTATGGACATAAATTTTGCAATAGTTTAAGGGCGGCAATACCATTTGAATTTTTGCTACAAAGATTAGGTGTGGGCTTGTTGGTCACATTTGTTGTGCAACTTGCCCTTTATTCTCTAAAGCCTACAATTCTATAGAACGAATTAGCGTCGGTCAGAAATCCACTGACTTCTCATTGTCGTTTACAAGGAGATCGAGAATCAAAAATAGATCAGAAGGACAGTTGGAGATGTTTCCTGGCGTCGACAGTCACAACAGTTTGAGACATACCCAATACCCGATCTCACATGCAAATCAGACAACAATGAGTCTTAACCTCTAACTGAGCCTAGATCGGTCGTTGGTGTGCAGGCTCAACTCACCGCTGGTGACCAAAACCAACCCATTCACTGGAACTCATCCCTTTGACACTCAGATCGACTCACTAACTCTCAATCATCACAATCTAGTTGACTGGATATGTTATTCTTCCACTGATGCTCGCCTCCCCCATTCAATGAGACTTAATAATCTCATTTATTACACGTGGTCCAGATGCAACCAACAACGGAACGATCCAATGGCCACTGTTAGATTTAGTCAATCTCCACTGGTATCCCAACGTTTAATCTAGTTGCGTTACTCACACAGGCCTCAACATTTAACCTAACAACCGTTGCATCAGATCACACTCAATCAGCCATGCCATTGGGGTCACATGCAGGTAACCCATTCCCCTCTGAGGATACCTACCACATCTCATATGCTATGTACACCCCCATCATCTTCCCCAATTAGATCCCACATTATCAGTGAACTTTCAAACAAATTATCACCATCATCTCTCCAATGCTCAACTGAACCCAAACCCATTTCAATTTCTCCCTCCCTCCGTAGTTGTCACCAACACACCATACCCACATATAATCCAATCTCTAAGTTCACTCCTTCTCACTCTTCTGATTACAACCTTCCATTGAAAAATCATCTTCTTGATGTGCTAAACCCTAATCTTGACCATCTTCTTACCTTTTCCCACCAAAACTTTTCATCTACAACTATCACAACAATGATATCTCAATCCCCAGTCAATAGCGCACAATTATACAGGCGCAATTAGAACCATATGATGAAAAAGGTGAACCTCATGTGTTATCCAATGCACGTAATGAACAACCTCCAACGACTAGCATTTCTCAAGATGACACTGCTAGCACACCAATGGTGCTCATAGGTCCCACAGAAGTTGTGTTGGTCACTCCGGAACACACAAAGGAGCAATAGGCAAGTAATACCACAACCCACATGACCTATGCAACAACAACAGCTGCTCAAACCACTCGATCTTCTATTAGCAATGCTCAATATGGATACTCAACTTTTGATGATGTCTCATTAGATAAAGAAAAAAGATATTGGCAAGGTAAGAAGCAAAGTCATGCTCACAAATGAGGAACCCATCAAAATGGGCAAATGCAAGTTTAAATTTATGGACTTTGATCCCTTGAAGGAGCAGGCAACCAAGATCAGAGTCTCTGATTTAGGTATTGGAAGGAAAAAAAATTGAGTTGTTTCATTGGGGGACCTTCCTGGAGCACCTAACTCGACCACCTCCCAAGCTTCCAATGAGTCTTGGGGCAGCACAAAGACAAAAAACCATTACAAAAGAACTACAATTGTTACACACAGGGATGATAAACAGGATCCAGCACACTCTACTAAGGTTTTGGTGATAGCCGGAAAAGGGTCGTCGGAGTTTCCATGATTCTTGCATGGAATGCATAGGAATAGGGTCTCCCGATGCATTCTGAAATCTAAAGACTCCAACTATTCCAACCCAGACATAATTTTCCTAGTTGAAACCAAAACATCTTCCGCCAGGATGGACCGTGGCCGCCTGAGAATTGGATATAAGCATAGAGCAGCAATACCAGCCATTAGACAATCGGGAAGATTAGCTCTTTTTCAGGAAAGAAGGTATTCATCTCAATATCCACTCCTCGTATAAATATTATTTCAATTGCACAATTGATGATTATTATGCTAGTTTTACTTGGTTGGTTATTTTTGTGTACGGTGAACCAAACACTACAATAAAAGAGTAATTTAGCGGCGGTATTTATGACGGTCTTGAAAAACCGCGGCTAAAGTACTTTATTCAAGGACGGTTTTTAACCGTCGCACAATAGTATTATTTAATGACAGCTGTGGTTATTTGCGACTGTGTTAACCGTCGTTATAGGCTCGGTAAAGGCTCGGCGTGGTGGTAATAAGATGCAGATGGGGTGCAACTAACATATCTGATTCTTTGAAAGATCTTAATAAAATCCAATGACTGAGTTTTAGCCCCAAATTACAAACCTAACACAGCCTAACCCCATTTTCTCTTTCAGATCCCACACACAATTACTGCGGTTTCAGAGGAGGGGGAAAGAACGAAGGAGGAAGAAGAAGAATAAAGAAGACGAAGGAGTGATTGTGGTGAGTATCTCTGTCTCTCTTCTCACTCTTTGTCTTGGCTCTCTGCCTCTCTTTTCACTATATATTTCCATTGATTCAGACTTTTTGATTATTGTGTATTCATGGGCTGCGGCTTATTTGGCTACTATTACTACTGAGATGTTTATATCAAACATATGGTTACAACTTTGGGGTTGAACACTTGGGGGTTTGTTTTGTATAACAATTTCTTGCCATTGATGTGAGCACCATTGTTTTGGGTGTTAACTGGGGAGTATATTGAGTTGTTTTAGTTAATAAGTTCAACCGAGAGAGATTTGTTGAGGATAAAACACTAATTACATTGATAAAGAAGCAGAGATACAGAGAACACGACGAGCAGCCAAAAGAAACAACAGCTTGATATTTCCAATCTTGCATCATTGTGAGATTTTGGAGTAATAAATGCAAGAAAAGAATGCAAGGTTTAATTCTCTAGTTAGTCCCTCAAAGATATGCTTCTGTTGTGAAATTCCTCTTTCCACTTATGTCTAGCCCCAGCTTGTTTATTCCTCAATACTTTCTATGGTTCGCCCTTTCTCTGAGTACTTACAATACTTTCATTTAATATTAGTGGTTGATCAATTTTTATGTCATCTGTGTTATACAAATGAATTCAACAGATACCTAACGACACTCGAAATAATGCATAGGTATCATTCGACGGGAAGAGGCTACAACAACTCTTGAGGGGAGACTCAGTGAGGATAGTGACTTGACCTTGATGCCATGGCCATCCTTGAACGATGTGTATACTTTGTACAGAATGTAAGTAAAATAAATAATTGTCATAATTAACAAAGGGATCCACTCCCACAATACGCAAGACTTGTGTATTCACTAAACATGTTTAACATACATACAAAATGAAGATATATGGCTGATATTCTTCTCGATGTTGTGGAATTCAAGCCCATGCAAGCCAGTGTTGATGGTCTAGATTCGATTTGATTTTCTGTGTTAAAAGCCCACACAAGCCATCTCACAATGATGGCCTACGATAGGTTCGTTTTCATGATTTGATTTTCTGTGTTGCATCTTTGATTTGTTAAATTTGATTGGTTTGTGTACTTGTTTAAGTTTGATGAAGAAATGGGTTTGAGGTTTTAGTGATAAAGATGTGGTCTTTATTAGATTTCAGATGTGGATTTCAAGATCAAGTTGCTCATTGTTGGGGAGAAGAAATCGAAGCTTTACCATTTGGAATACTGGTAATTCAGTGTGAATTATTTAACTTTTTTTCTTCCAATAATTAGTTTGAATTTTCTTCCAATAATTAGTTTGAGATTTTATGATCAGTATGAAGTTCAAAAAGAGAGCGTTCCGAACTGGGAAGAAAAAAGAAATATGAAAAACAAAATAATAAACATAAAAAGTGGTTTTCTTCAAAAGATCACTATGGTAATATTCAATAAAATGTTCTCTATTTTTCAGAGTACAACACAGAGATCTTTACTGCCCTTCTTAACAACTGTTGTTCTGTTATGTTCTCTTCTCTTCATGCATGGTTGATGGTTGATATAATGCTCTCTCTAATATCATGTTAAATTATCAACTCCTCTTATGTTTAAGGTTGGGGTCTATGGAATTGGTGGAGCAAACAATAGTGACTGACAGATAGGAAAACCCCCATACACGACATGGCAATGGCATATGGATGTTAGTTGGGGTATAAAGTGGCTTTGTATGATTTGATTTAAGGTTCTTTGTTAGGATTTTCTATCTTCTTTTTTAAAAAAATGCAAAAATGAGGGTGCGGACGAATCATGATCTTGAATCTTAATGAGATGGGAATTCTAATAAGTGCTAGCTCAAGACTTGTGATAAATAATATTTGAGCATAATTTTATCTAACGATCTTTTCGAATGTGTTTCTTGATCCTCTATAAATTGTTTCTCAAATTTTGCAAACTATAGCTTTGATTGCAGTAAGTGAAGGTGTTATTCAACTGGGTGCAATTCACAAGGTTATTTCTCCATCTCACTTTGTTACATACAATGTCAGTTTATCAAGATAACAATTCTTGAATTTTTGGTACAAGTGGAACTCATTAATTTTCTTATTTGGTTTAGTTACGTTTCTTGTTCATGGTCTCACCCATTTTGTCAATCCTGTGGTACATACCTTGAGATGCTTGTCACTGTCGATGACATAATTGGATACGATATGATCTCTATAGAAATTCTATCTTGTGACATCATCAACTTTTGAGATTACATCAACATGAATCTCAAACTTCAATGACTTCCCTCATTGTGAAGAAATAATATTAGGCTAATATCATTTTTATGTTTAAAAAAGTTTGTTTCCTTTGTTCCACATTGATTTACATAACCCAATAGACTACAAGTTACAATGTGTGTGCTTAAAAGTTTCTTATGTTCTTTAAGGTATTGGAAGACCTGAATTACGTTGTTTCATTGAGAAAGAAGTTCAGTTATCTCAAAAGCATTCCTAGCGTCTTCCTACCCCACCCATCATCTTCTGCATTCCCTTTTAAGCCTGATGGTTGCGCTGCGACTGACTGTTGGCTATTCCATCAGACTATAGCTCCTCCTCCACCCATGGAATTCTACAATCATTTTAATAAATCATTGAAAATTACTCCATCAATGAGCGGTCTTGAAGCCCTTCTCTCAAAGCTACCATCGGTTGTACCAACACCGCCTTCATCATCAGGCTATTGCAAATCACACACCCAGTTTTTATCATCTCAAGGGCCATTAGAACTTATGGGGACGGGGAAGCTAGCAAAAGAGGAAATGGACGATAAGTATGGACATGAGCGGGACATGGGTGAGAGTAGCAGTTCAATGTCATCATATCATCATCATCAGCAACAACAACAACAACATTACCATGTAAATGTGACAAGCAGCAGGCAGAGTAATGGATTTAACTGACAATTAATCATGGAGTGATCAACTTCTAACCTTTGTAAGGTATTTGTTTAAGGCTTATTGGTATCTTTTTTAGCTTCTCTTGATGTAGAGAGCTTTCTATATAAATCTCTATATGAGAAGAGATAAATCATTATTTTTTGCATACAAAAGTCTGTGATGGAGTCCACTTTTTCTTACAAGTTCAACAAACATGGCAATTTGTCTTCAATTTTAGTATTAATATTTCATGTCAATGGGTTTTGGGAATTGGGAGATGGTTTCTCTTTTATCCCTTAAACAATAAAGCTCTCCTCTATGGACCACTTTGTTGTGTTTAAAATTTTTTTCATCTTTTCTTAGAACTTTAGCAACCATGTAAAGACGTTTTCTGTTTTATGTTTTACTTTAGCTAGTGATTGTATCTCTTTGTACTTGTTACATCTGAGGCAGCAAGCTTATAGTTTAGTTGGTAGTAATTGTTCAAAAACAACTTTTAATATATCAGTAGCATCCATCATCTTACCTAGTAATGGATCACTATTTTTTCACTGATTATATTACTTCATAAAACGTTAGGTCTTCATATTACTGAGAGACGTTATGTTTTTAGGACAGTGAATGGGCAATGATAAGAGAAGAAGGGATTGATCTTGTAAAGGAACATGGGTACTTGTTTCTTGAATTTAGTGCAAGAACTCGAGAATGGAGAGCGATGTTTTGAAGAACTCGCTTTAAAGGTATGTTACTTTATGGAGCCATGCATTTTTCCATTGCTATTTTTGTAGTCTATGATTGTATCTACTATATTTATTTGCCTTTACATTATTTGAATATAAATCAATTAATTATTGTAATTTGGTTCAATTTTACTCTATCTTGATAGTCGTCTAAGTCACTGACAATCCATCTTTATGAAAGATCAGATGTTCAACATTTCTACTTGCTATAATCAAATGACCATTGTGATTCCCTCTAGACATTCTAATACTTTGATTGAAGAAAGTGTGTTGATCTTTTTGTGCTTGACAAGTCTATATTAGATTTATTTGTTAGTTATTGTTAACATGGTTTTATGTGACTCTTTTCTTTTTTGTTTTCTGTATCCGGTCATTTATGTGTCCTTCATATGACTTTCCAATGACAGATGCAAACCATATCATGGTTGGTTGATATTTTGTTATTGAAATGGAGCTTCTAATTATCTTTTTTTTTTTTTTTTTTTACTTTGTATTACTTAACAATGTTGTTGAGCAACAATGCTATAATGTTTCTTAAGTCTGTTCATGGCTGGTGGTGTATAATAATTTATGCAAGTTGGAGCATCGAACATTTACCTTTTACTTGTTCTTACCAACAGGAAGGACTGTATGTTTTAGCCAAATACAGAAGACAATTACTATTACATGCAGAAATTCAACTGGATGCTGGAAGCCGTTCTGAAGCAGAAGATGGTGTAGTTGATGCTCGATCTTACTCTAATGTATCTTAGAACTAGGCTTATAAGAATTTTTATATGTACCAGCTTTGATATTTTGTTAACTTTGATGACAATATAGTTGAAGTGAAGTTTTGTTGAATGATTTCGATCTAAAATAGTTATGTAAAACTGTCGGTTGTTTACAGGTTGAAAATTGTGATTACAGGTAAAAAATGTGGTTATATATGCATAATGGATTTGTCTTGAAAATAATGACAGTCATTAGCTAATAATAATATTACCATGGATGTTGGCGATGGCTGTGAACCGTCGCTAATATTAAAACAAAAAGTGGATGGTTCATAAGGTTTTACCGACGGTTGTAACCGTCGCAATATGGTATACAACGACGGTTTTGCAAACGCTTTTTGACAATCGTTGGTAAATAACATATAGTGACGATTATGCCAGTGGTTGCTTAAAATTGTCGCTGAATGCTCTAGTGACGCCTTTATTAGCGGCGGTTGCCCAAGCGTCGCTGTATTATGTAGCGACGGTCATAACCGTCGCTACATACCTTTGGCCACCGTCGCTAAATTATTGTTTTTTTGTAGTGAAATCTAACTCTTAGGATCCAATTTTGGAAGGATATGTCAAATACTCACGACCTTGAAACTCTTCCTGGCATGATCATTGGGACCTAAATGCTATTCTTAAACCTGAAAAAAATGATGGGAGGGCTGGGGGACAAATCTACATTCTCTAACCTAAACCATCTTCGCACTTTTACAAGTGATCATAATCATTTAGACTTCCCTCTCAATGGGCCCCAATTCACTTGGAATAACAAACATAAAGATAAAAATGGGATAAAAGCAATGCTTGATCGTATCCTGGTGTCTACTGAATGGATGGATTTGTTTCCCTCGACCTTAGCCTGCACGATTCACACTTCTATCTCGGATCATTGGGCTATCACTCTTCAATTAGTCTCTAAAGCCACTGAGGGTCCCAAACCTTTTAAGTTTTTTCACATGTGGGCTAGGGATCTCAAGTGTCATCAACTTATCAATTTTGCCTGGGCACTCAGGCATCACCAACTCCCTTAACACAATTTCCATCTTAAGACCAAACAACTCAGTTACAGGCTTACAAGATGGAATAAAAATACTTCCGTAATATCCACCAATGTAAATGTTGACACTCAGGAAGCTCTTGATAAACTTAAAAATGACACCCCCTTTGCAGACAATGTTATGGCATATCTCTTCATTGGAAAACCATCTCTCTGAATTATACCTAAGAGAATAATTGTTTTGGCGAATAAAATTTGGCCTCTCTTGGCTCATGGAAAGAGTCAAGAACACCAAATCATTTCACCTGTCCTCGATGCTACACAGGACTAAAAATCTCATTTATCATCTTAAGGATGCTTCAAACAACTGGCAGTCTAATCATGATTCCTTAGGACAGATTATAAATGATTATTTTGAAAACATATTCCAATATTTTAATCCTACCACTCACCCACCCTGATATCTTCTCCCTTTTTGAACTTGCAATTACCACTGAAGACAATGAATTACTTCTCGTGATTCCTAATGGAGAGGAAATCCACGCTACTCTTTTGGTATGGGGAGTCATAAATCTCTTGGACCTAAGAGCTTCCTTACTTTATTTTTCCAACACTATGAGATATAGTCAAGTAGGATGTGATCGAGGTAGTGGCCAATTTTTTTAACAACAGAGAATTAGACCGAAATCTTAATCAGACACTCATAGCCCTTATTCCCATCACGTGGATAAATTTTGACCAATTGGGCTTTGTAACAATATTTATAAGGTGATTGGAACCCTTTCTGGATAACATAATTTTTCCCAATCAATGCCCCTTTCTCCAAGGCCGTTCAATTGCAAACAATGTTAGTCTCGTTTATGAGACTTTCTTTCAAATGAAACATTGTCATAACAAAAAATAGGTTTGGATGACCATTAAAATTTATATGGCCAAAGCCATTGATAGGGTTGAGTGATCCTTTCCGCTTCAAATTCTGGATTGACTAGGTTTTGCGAGTAATTTCATTCAGATGATTGAGCGATGCATGTCAACCTCTTCTCTCAAGTTCATCTTAATGGCACACGCTACCCATTATCAAACCTTCTAGGGGGGCAGATAGGGAGACCCTCTATCCCCCTATCTATTTCTCCTGATCGCAAAAGCTTTATCCATATTGCTAAACCGAACAAAGAACGAAGGGCCTTATCAAGGGCATCCAAATCAGGAGACAGTCCCCTTCTATCGGCCATCTGTTGTATGTTAATGATCTAGTGTTCTTTTGTAGGGCATCCCTGGCGGAAACCCACTCAATAAAATACATTCTCCAACAGTATTGTTTGGTTTCAGGTTAAGTAGTGAATTATGATAAATCGTCTGTTTTTTACAACTCCAATGTTCACCCGCGACACACCAAGATGATCAACGAGATTCTGGTTCAAAATTGTACAATCCAAAAGATAAATATATGGGATTCCCTTTGTTGCTTTCTAAGAAAAAAAAACTTTATGATTTCAATTCCTTCTAGATAAGGTTAATGCAAAACTTTCTAGTTGGAAATCTAAAGTTCTTTCTCAAGCAGGAATGATTGTCATGATTAAAGTGGTTCTCAATTTTACCCTAGTATACACCATGCAAACTTTTCTCCTTTCATGCTCTATCACCCCCAACTTAGCAGTTTGGCACGAGACTTCTAGTGGAATGGAGCCCTGGACAACAAGGCCAGACATGTGTACTTGGAACCACATCTCTTTGCCTTATGATCTGGGAAGCCTCAATATTCCTTCCATCATGAGCATAAATCTTGCCTTAATGGTAAATAACCCGTGGCATACTATCTCCTTGCCCCACAATCCTTATGCGCTCCCACTCAGAGCTCTTTATTTTCATAAAAAGAACATCTTTCAACTTTCAAAAACTCCTACCACAACCTTTTACGCCTGGAGAGGTATCCTGACTGCCCTAACCAAAATGAAACATCACATTATTTGGCAAGTGATGTCTGGAGATAACATTGATCTCTAAAAAGATTGTTGTGTTAAATCGGAGGTGTTGTTAGCAGAGTGTACTCCTAATCTTTTTGTGCCAAATCTTCCCACCAATTTCCAGGATCTTTGGATCAATCATTATGGTCACCTCCAATTGAATGATGAATTAATTAACTCTCTTTCCATGGTCCAGTGATTAGAGACGTCCATGATATTATGATAAGACCCCCCTCGAATTGCTCTAACAAACACATTTTCCTTTTTGACAAGAAAGGTTTCTTCTTCATTAAAACACTACCAAAACTTTCACTAAGGAGAATCGAGAGTGATCCACTTCGCACTGTTCTATGACCGTCATGAATGCTAAGCTTCACACAAAGTTGTAGAATATTAAAGCTCCGCCCAGTGCCCTTTTCTTATTCTAGAAGATCAGCCAAAATATCCTTAAAGCTCCGTCCAATACCCTATTCTTACTCTAGAAGATCAGGCAAAATATCCTTACTACTTTGACCAATCTGGTTAGGCTTCACACACCTATCGAGGATAGTTGTATTTTCTACAACAATCACACCGAAGATGTCACCCACCTCTTCTTCCTCTGCCCAGTTATCAATCAACTTTGGTAAGTCTCCCCTATTTCGATTGACTAGCGAAATGAAAATTTTGGAATACCCATTATCCATTTTTGTCCAATTTATAAGAGACACTGCTAGAGCGTACCCTGAAATCAATGATGAAATACTCTCCCAGTTCATGGTCACGTTCCATACCATTTGGCAAACACACAATAATTGAGTTTTTCACAAGACCAAATTCAACACCCAACAATTCATTTTCTTCGTTTCACCGCACCTGGACTGCCTGGTAGAAACATAGGTTTAACACTAGCCCTGACCTATCTAGCCATGGGGGGGGACACTTACAGCTATTGATATAGGAAATTTGGTCTCCCTCCACCACATTATTGCTATAACTATAACTGATTCGAGACCAAATTCTTACTCTATCGGACAATTCCCCTTGCTACTTTTGGTCCCTACACTAAGTTGGCCACCACTAGAATGGAGTTAATACATATCCAAGTACAGACTGTCCGATATCACATACTAAACTCTAGAGCCTTAAATTTCAAACTCATTCCCCATACCCTGGACCAAAATATGATTATTGTCACTTATGATGCACGTGTTTTTTACTTCATCTCGTCAAGGAACTATAGGGATTATCATGGTCAACCTTCTAGGTGAGGTGCTTGTATGAGTTACTTGCCCCATTGCAGGGAAAGTGTTGGACAACACAATGGTGGAGTGCCATGCGGCGGAGTCTGTGCTATTACTCATCCAGGCGAGACAATGTCGGACATGGCTTTTTCTGGGAGACATAGAGTACACTGGTCTCCATTTTGCTCGATGATCATAGGGACCCTCAGAGGACTCTTTGTTGGATATGAAACCCTCTCATTAATAGCATACGGAGATTGCTTTCTATTAACAGCTTTTGGTTATGTAATTATATTAATAGAGACCTCTGGCTCACAACTTAGCAACAACAACAAGACACCAATACTATAATCCTAATTATTAATCTATTTATGCTATATGCTTTAACCAAAAAAAAAAAAGTTGAGCTTCTTTCAATGGAAAAGTAATTGGCATGAAGTTTTTGCACTGAACAATTACTAAGGACTACAATTTAGTCTTTCATAGAAGGTTCCTAAACAAGTGAGACCATACGTCTATCGACTATGGATGTTTGAGTTATGCACATACTTACAAGTTGGACGCATTATTGTTTTCCACTCAATTATGTTTATATTTATTAATTAGATATTGCTAAGAGAATCTTAAGACCCACGTTTTGAACTACATGAGATCATAAGTTGAACAACTACAAGACTCAACCAAAATTTCTCATTGAATGAACAGTGCCTATTAAAAGGATGTGACCCTTTCCAAGTTTTATTATTTTGGACATTTGGTTTTAAAAAACCAACTCGAGGGTCACATTTGATAGGTCATACATTTGTTTATGAAACTTCACCTTCAGGGAGATATATATAATTACCACCTCAAAAGGTGGTGCCCCTAGAATGAGTATTTCCAATCTCTATATAATTACCTGATGCTTACGCTAGCCTACAAGTCCCAATTAAAGTCACTTATAAGTGAAACAAACAAATCGTTGCACAATAGTTAGCCTAGATAATAATAATAAAGTTAAATACTTGCATAAACACAGCCAAGTTTTTTACCATTCAACCTCCAAGCTGCAGGTTCTTTTGTTGCACACTATGCTCAATAACTTCCGTATCTTAAAACCGTCGCTAATTTCCGTAGCTAATAATGTGCACACTATACTCTATTCTCCAAGCATTATTAGAAACCGTCGATATTTAAACTATTTGCGACAGCATAAAACCATCGCTACTGTTTCTGATACGGTTTCAATCCACAAATTAAAAAAACGGTCGCTAAATATGTTGCGACGGCATAAAACTGTCGCTAATACTCGTATTAGCGACGGTATACTTGCCGTCGCTACAATCTAAAAACAAATTTGGTTAGCCGCGGTATAATACCGTAGCTAATAGTTTTAAAAAAATGAAATAAATAAAAATCAATCTAGCGACGGCACAGGGGTCGTGGCTAATGTTTAAAAAAAAAAATTGGTTAGCCATGGTTGTATACCGTAGCTAATAGTTTAAAAAAAAATGAAATAAATAAAAATCAATCTAGCGACGACACAGGGGCCGTGGCTAATGTTTACAGAAAAAATTTGGTTAGCCTTGGTTGTATACCGAAGCTAATAGTTTAAAAAAATGAAATAAATAAAAATTAATCTAGCGACGGCATAGGAGCCGTGGCTAATGTTTACAAAAAAAATTTGGTTAGCTAATAGTTTTTTTTTTAATATTGAAATATATGAAAATCAATCTAGCGACGGTACGGGGGCCGTGGCTAAGTTTTACAAAAAAATTTGGTTAGCCACGGTAGTGTACCGTAGCTAATAGTTTAAAAAAATGAAATATATAAAAATCAAAGTAGCGATGGCACAGGGGCCATGGTTAAAGTTTTACAAAAAAAATTTGGTTAGCCACGGTAGTGTATCGTAGATAATAGTTTTTAAAAGATATATATACATATATAAAACATGTAGCGAATGGTTTTAAAAAAATATATATATTTTAAAACATTTAGCTCAATAAAAAAAATAGCTAAGTTTTATAAATAATATTTTATTAGCTACGGCAAAAACCGTCCCTAATAGAATAATAAAAATTTTTTTTTATCAAAAATAGAACCTCATCGCAATTGTCAATAACACCTAAAACTATAGCTAAATCCAACGCACTAAAACAAACCACGTCACCGATCCGCGTGAAACCAACTCAACCTATCTCCTTCAATTAACTCTCTCTATATATAAATTTAAATTTTACAGAAGATAAGTCCGTCGTGGCAGAGAAGACCCCAGAAGCAGAGAAGAAACCCAAATCCAGGATAAAACTCTCACTTGACACCCCTCCCGACCGCCTTTCCCTAGATGCAAGAGATCTCAGATTTTCTCTTTGATATAAGGACGACGGTGGTGCCGTGGTGGTACTATCTGTCCCTTATTAGAGACTCTCTATCGCCTCCGCCCACTCCAACCCCGCCATCCCCTGCGTGCGTCTTATTCTTCAAGTGAGAGATAAGGTTTAGTAAATAATAAACAAGGCTAACATTTGTCGAATGTTAAAATTGCATACATTTGTCGAATGTTCTTTTTACCTTATATAATGGTGGTTGTTACTTCACTGCGTGACTTAAACAATGAGGCTCATCGAGGGGAAATGTTCTTTGTAATAATTTTTTTGAAAGAGAAGCCTTATAATTTCTTTTAACTACAGTTTATTTGATACGGTATAAGCCGTCTCTGCATCTTACCCATATTTTCTTTGATATTCTTACCGCCTTCCAATTACTTTTTTACTAGTTGAAGGGCCTTGGTTTTTATGCAAGGCGAAACATTGTTTCATATTTTCAAAGGAAGAACCATATTTTCAAAGGAAGTCGATTTTCAGAGGAAGAAGGTCTGAGAGAAAGAACCCGCGCCGCATCACCTGCTGAGGGGCCTGGAATCCTTCGGCATCCAGGAAGATCATCTCATTCTTCATCTTCTTCAACTTCAAAGTGGGAGAAATTTGGGGTTTTGTGCTCTAATAAGGGTTCAAGGTGAGTAAAAATCTAATCTCTCACTTAGGTTTATATTGTTTTGCAAATTTTAGTCTAAAGATGAAAGTAGAACTCTTCTAGGAATTCAAGCTAGACGTCTAAGCCTTCCCAAGTATGTTTTCATATATACGTACACAAGCTTTAGTTTTCAGTGTAATAGTATGATTGTAAAATTTCTTCCATACAATCAACATATACTTGTAAAATTCCTTACATGTTCAAATTTAGCAAAACTTTTTCATGGAGCTCAAGTGGAATTTAATGAATTATTAAATCTTCTTACCATTTATAGAAATAGATGTGGATGGTAGAATTAAGTCAGATCGTCCACACTTTTGATGTATTTTAAGTGTATCAACCAATAGTGAAATGCTTGATTAGATTGGTTTTGTTTTGACCATGCTAGTGCACTGCTTTTGTTGAACATGTTAGTGCCCTGCTTTTCTTGCATTTTTTTTTCATACTAGGGCATTCAAAATAATAAAAAGGAGCTTGCATGACAAGCCAAACTTGTCATGAAACTAAGGTGTTCTCTAATAACAACTTATCAGACATAACATAAAGCTCATGCTTCGAGCCCGCTTAGGGTTAATGATTTCAAATTGTCGTTTACTTCTAATTATTCTGCATTTGGCTTGCTTACTTTTTATGTGAAGTTGAAAATGAATATATACAACTACTTTCAGAGAGACATGCCATAAGCGTGGTATAATAAATTATTAGCTAATGAGTCCGAGATAGAAAGATTGGTTTTTTTTATGTTGTTTGGTAGTCTATGGCTTTTGTGTCTGCCTTGTTATCTGATAATTTGGGGTCCTAATTTGACGGATTTTTTTTGGTTTGTCATTGTTAGTTTTGGATTAATTGGTGTGTTTTGATTAAATTAGATTATCTTTATGAGATTTCAAGTTCATTGCTTTAATTATGTTCTTGGAATATTGGTTTAACTTCAGGCTGTACTTCACAAGAATTCAATTAGGTTCTCCTCCAAAACAATACTATGTGCAGATTGATACAAGAAGTGACATCTTGTGGGTGTTTTGCACCTCCTGCAGTGGCTGCCTCAAATCTAGTGGACTTGGGGTAAAGTTCCCTTTTTCTTTTCCTCATTCAGTTTATGTTATTTTTGGTAGTCATGTTTGTACAACAATGAATGAAACTTGTTATATTAAGTAATTCTTAAGATTACATTTCTTTTTGTCTAAACAGATCCAGCTCGAGTTTTTTTACCCGGGCAACTCGAGATCAGCTTCTGTGATTTCGTTTTCACTTGAGGCTTGTGCTACGACAATTCAAACTTCTGAGGCTGGGTGCTCTCAGGATTCTCAGTGTGCTCACTCCTTTCAATATGGAGATGGCAGTGGGACTGCAGGATATTTTGTGTCGGATATGCTATATTTTAACTCAATTCTTGGGGAAGCTAATATCGCGAATTCTTCAGCTCCCGTCATTTTGGGTTGGTTTTTATTACCATGTCTAAATTTGAGTAATTCCATTTTGAATTTTTCTTTCTAACAAAACTTGAAGTGTTCCTTGTTGTGTTCGAAATAGGTGTAGTAATTATCAGTCGAGGGATTTGACAAAATCGGATAGAGCAGTTGATGGGATAATTGGGTTTGGGCAAAATGAAATGTCTGTCATCTCACAACTGGCTTCATGAGGATTAGCTCCAAGAGTGTTTTCTCATTGCTTGAAAGGAAAAGATGGTGGAGGGGGCATATTAGTTCTTGGATAGATTTTTGAACCGGGTATTGTCTATAGTCCACTTGTTCCCTCACAGTACGTTTCTTCTTCCCCTTGAATGTTGTTTTACTATTAATCTTCCTTTCCTGCTGTTTCATCTTCTCATTTTTCATTTCATTCTTTTCGGCGTAAATATAAATGCTGACATCTCATGAGTTACTCAAGCTTAGGAGTCTAATTCATATGTTTGTTTTGGCACTACTCTATATATTTGTCAGTGTTTTGTATCTAAGGCAGTTAATAGTGTTTTTTGCATCATTAGTAAAATAAATAGTTTGTCTGAAGTAGCGTCATACATTGTCTAGGGAAAACTTGATGATTAGGTATAAGGCCAGGTGTTCATACATCATATTTAAACCATATATTCCACAAAAACATTCTAGTCTGTGCCATTCATACTTCTTAATTCCCATTGCACATATATTACTTTTGATAATTTATAACTTATTTTACCTTTAGGAATACGTAAATTGTGATTTGTTTCGGATTGTACTGTTGAAATATTTGCAGTATTGAATGATTAATTGCATTTAGCACGATGCAGTTATGAAGTTAATGATACTATCTCAAGAAAACCCAATTAGAGTGTATTTGTTAGGATGTGAGATAGCATAGATTCTTATTTCCTGGATTTGAAGGGAAAGCATGGTGAACTTCTCATGGAACTGTACTCATTTCTGCATCTGTTACTATATACAACCATAAACGGTTTTCATGTAACTCAACATTTATTAACACCGTTTTAATAAAAGATATAGCTAACCTTATGGAAAGCCATATTTCCTGTCCTGTTGTGGGGATTCTTTATAGGGTTTTTCACTTCTTATTCTTTATGGAATAAGAGTTTGTTCTTGTTGCTCATTGTTGCTTGCTACAAATAGTCAGCATTTTTACTGACTGTTAAGATAACCTTTAAGCTAGGAAGAGATAAAGGTGAAGTCATGCCATCTACTTGAGCTATGAATGTACCAACAGAAACACCTAGAGCTTGTGTTCTTATAACACTAGATTTCACCCCCTTGATGCTTATACCAACTAAGATGCAGTTACCTTTTCCCCATATCTGTATGTCATTATCTGTTTTTTGTTATTATTTTTTTTTTCTGTAAAGTTTGAAAGAATGCAACATAATATTTCTAGGGATGGCTTCTCTTTTGAGTTGGTTACAATATGTTCCTTGGCCTTTGTCCTTTTGATGGACTCATCCTAATGTTCTTTCAAGGTTGGGCTTTAGATTTCTTCAATTTGGATTTGTTAGATGGGCAAATTTTTTAAAGCTAATCTTTCGGCACAAACACTAAGGTGAATGAGTAACTTAGATTACTAGCTATCTGAGTATGGCGAGTGTGCGACACAATCCCATTGCACCTCGTGTTTGCACTAGTAAGTGGTTGTTGTTTCCTTGTTTAGCAATGTCATTTGGGACTCTTGACTGTTATGATAACCTAATTCATTGTTGCTTGCTTTCAATGTTGCTTGGCTTGAAGTTATTCCAAGAAGTACACATAAGCGTCAAGTTTTAGCTTTACCATCTTTTTCAATGTTGCCTGACTAACTATCATACTCAAAATACTAGTGCTGACTGACTAGTATGAATGATTTGTTTTTTGGGCTTAAATCAAACAGAGCTTACGATAGAGCAGCTATTAAGTTCAAAGGAGTGGAAGCAGATATAAATTTCAGTTTTAATGATTATAAAGAAGACTTGAAACAGGTGAGTTCGTATCTATGTCTGTGCGTTCTAGCTAGCTTATTTTACCAGTTTGTCTTTCACATTGTCAATACACTTTTTCGCTTGGTTTCTGTGATTAAAATGAATGATACTTAGGTTAATAAGATTGTATCGTCTGTGTATCAGATGAATAATCTAACAAAAGAGGAATTTGTTCATGTACTTCGTCGCCAAAGCACGGCGTTTCCTCGAGGAATCTCGAAATTCAGAGGAGTTACATTGCACAAATGTGGAAGATGGGAAGCTAGGATGGGGCAGTTTCTGGGCCAGAAGTATACTTTCACAACTTTTAACCTATAAATTATAGCTTATCGTTTTCTCATAACCTAATTGGAATGCTTCTGGTGTGTATTGAGCAGATATGTCTATTTAGGCCTATTCAAAACTGAAATTGAAGCGGCCAGGTAAGATTTTTCCAAGGTTTATTTAGCCTATCATGTCTTAAGATCTAAACTGCTGTCTGGGATTTTGAAAAACAAATTTGGTTACTTTGCATTAAAGCCTATGATAAAGCTACAATCAAGTATAATGGGAAGGACGCTGTCACCAATTTTGATCCCAGTTTTTATGAAAATGAGCTAAACTCCAATGGTTAGTATTGAAGAGATTTATTTATTTTTGTTTATTTTTCACTTGCATTTGAGCTTTGATTAATTTTTTTCGGTTTGTAACAATGTACAGGAAATGATCCAAACCACAATCTTGACTTAAGTCTGGGAAATTCAGTGACCAAGGATGGAGAAGCTCATCAAGCAAATGATCAAAGATCTCTGCTATTGTCGTTGGAGCCTGACTGGAGGAATAATAATCATGGCATTAAGCTCATGGTACGATATTTGTAACCTATTATTCGATTTTTCTCATTATATTTGACTGTTAAATTGTAAACTTACCATGCAATCCAACTCTTACTCTAGTCATTTGACGAACAATTGAGAAGCAATGGTGTTTCTGAACAAGGAGGTGGCGACAAGAGAGACGCGATGAAGCATCTTAATAACGTCCACTTGACGCCATTCTCTCTCAAGGTAAATGAAATGCAAAACATGTACTCCAGTGCTTCACATCCTTCATCAATTTAGTTCACCAATTCATGTAACTTTTAGAGCTCTTACTCCTGAATTTTTTTTCTTCTAATGATGCATGTGCATGGTAGCACTACTTTACGTTGTGTGTGTGACTAGAAGTTTTAACATATAGGTGGGGTTGATATGTATCTTTTGTATGAATTTTGATGTCAAAGTTAGGTCACATAGACAGAAAAATTATTGTATTTATTATTTATTTATTTTTTGTAATGAAGACAAAGAAATAAATACATAACAAAGCATTTAGGTTGACATTATTTATTTACTCTGATGATTGTGCAAATTGTGATTTTAATGCAGTTCTGGTGATGTTGGTGAACTGATAATAGCCACGTCGGAAGACCAACCTGATGTAGATCTTAAAGCAATTACTGTGTACAAGATCACCTGAATTGTTGTATGTAAAAATTTTGTTTTATGTCCCATAGACGATCACTATGATTTATGTAGTTATTTAAGTTTAAGTGAGTTATATGTCAATTTGAAGTTGACAAAGTATTTGAGATTGTATTTTTTTGTGATGGACAATTTATTGAGTATATGAAAATTAATATAATTTTGTTCACGTTTAAGATGTTTATAATTTGCTAAATCTTAAAATTAATATAATTTTATTATAAAATTAATATAATGACAAAAAAAGATATGCCAAATCTTAAAATTAATATAATTTTATTATAAAAAATTCGTTTTTCAATTTTATTTTGTTAGCCACGGCAATCTGCTCGTCGCTAATGGTTATTTCTATTCGGGAGTTACCGACGGCACAAAGCCGTCACAAACTAGCCACGACAATCTGGCCGTCGTTGATGGTCATTTCTATTCGGCATTTAGTGGCGGCACGAAGCAGTCACTAACTAGCCACGACAATCTGGTCGTCGCTGATGGTCATTTCTATTCGGGACTTAGCGACGGCACGAAGCCGTCGCTAGCTAGCCACGGTAATCTGCCCGTCGTATTTGAATTTGGAAATTAGCGATGACACTTTTCAAATTAGCAACGGTGTGTAGCTGTCGCCAATTAGCCATGGCTATTTTGCCGTCGCTGATTCAAATAGCGACGATAATTGTTGCTACGGGATTGCGACGGTTGTGTTTGCCGTCGCTGATTCCTTTTAGCTACTGTTTTGGGACAATTAGCAACGGATTTTAGCCGTTGCTGATGTCAATTTTTTTTGTAGTGTGTTATGGAGTGATTTGGGAGAAATGAGTGTCCCAACATAAGGAAATGCTCGTTAAAAAGGTCCTCGTGGTTCTTGATCCCATATCTGTATCTGAATATCTTGGAGATGTGTCCGTTTCCCACTTTCAATGTTGTAAGAAACCAAAATCATGTTATCGAGTACTAGTAGAAGCACACCATTCTTCCAAAAGCAAACAGGATGAAAAAATGAATCACCCATATAATGTGTTCCTATGACAAAAGTTTTGGTCCAAGAATTCTCTACATTATAATCTCCATAACAAATATCTCGCAACGGTCTTCGAAAGAAGAATATGCTACACAAAGGCAGCCTCCCAGCACTCCAAGTTTAACATTCTAATCAGAGAATGTACGTTGGGGTGCAAATTATATCTTGGATTTGGTACAACCCCAATTGTTTCATGCTCCAAATCAAAGAAGACAATGCAAATTGACAATGTTATCTCCAACCCATAAAGGTAACCCAACCAATGAAGTGAGCCACTGACCGGCATGCCAGGACTTTCCCAAAACTTTACACCAAGACCATTTTGAATCCAACTCAAAGCAAATGTCCATGACTTAGAGCCTCGTCCAGCACCAAGCATATAGACTTGTACATCTAAAAACATTAGACCATACCTATCTTGCTCATCATACCACTGACTTATCGATACAACTTTGAATTCCTTAGTACACGCATTGTACCCAAATCCCCTTGTAATAACATATTCATTCAGAGAAGCAGGAATTTTGAATCTAATATGTTATCGGATGGCCGGATTACATACGTATATGTAAGAGGTGTTGAAATAGGGAACACACAAAGATGTCGGCAATACAAATGGACAAAAAGAAATGAAGAAAAACCTGGAATTTTGGCATGTCGGCATGAAGAACAAGCCAAAATTGTTGAAGAATCTGCTGGATCTGAGTTCGATCAGATAAGAGAAGGGAGAAGAAGGTGGTGGAAGGGTTCCCACCGCCTTCCACCACCCCCTCTAGTGACCTATAAAAGGAGGGGTTTCCCCCTTCCTCTTCGCCTTCCTGTGAGATCTATGGGTGTTGATTGTGTTAGGGTTCATCCCTATTGTGGGTGGAGGTTTGTGAGAGAGAAGAAAATGAAGGAGAGAGTGTGTTTTTTTTTTGTTTTTGTGTTTTGGTTTTATGTTATACGCAACTAGCGTATCTGTGCGGTGTTGTTGAGACACCTTGTATTTGTAACGTCTCTGACGTTTTGTAGCACTTTCCATTTGTAATCTTTCGCTCTCACCAGTAAAATTGTTATTTGTCGTGGAAGTAGGCGAGTTTTCGCATTTCAGCATTTGTAACGCTTCCGCGCGTAACAAGATGTTGTTCGGTTTGGTCGGCGTTTGGAAGTGTAGTTAAAGTAGAAACATAGTAGGCAATGGGAGGATCCGAGTATGGAGACAATGGGATGAGAATTATTGGGGCCATTTAATGAAAAGGGGAAGATTGATCTTGGAAGATTTGATAAGAGGCTAGGAGTAACAAATCTGAGTGCGTCGAGCTCCTCCTTACAGTCTTCTAAGATACAGACTTGGCTTTGGGAGTTATATACATAATGGGGATCCTTCTCAGATAGGAGGAGGATGATGAATTCTTACCTGTTTGAGTGAGGGATGAATCAAAGTGAAGTTGGGGGAATCAGGAGGAGTCAGATTTTGCAAGCTGATCTGCATTGAAACACCGATTTAACAGGCAACTTTGATAGAATTTTGGTCATGATTTCGACTGGTAATTGCTCCAACTCTCAGCTTTTGATCAAAGAAAAGCTTTCAATCTGCTTCCCGATTAGAGAGAAAGCCTTGGCGAGGCTGCTCATTTCCTTGTCTGATGCTTCACTTGCAGCAGCAAATGGAGGATGATTTTTTTTCTCTGCCTTTCTCAGCTGCAATTTGGGGCTTTCGAGGGAGAGTAGAGGAATAAATGCAGATTCAAGTTGATTCACGAATTTACCCCCTTCATATACGTTACAGAAGTTCATTTCCCTCCTCGTTTGTATCATATGAAAGGCTGATAAAAGCAACCAACACCTTTCTGCCTTCTACCACATCGGAAAGAAATGCATCATCAAATTTTCTTTCACTGCCCTATTGGGAACTCAATTCTTTTATGCTCACCATCATACTTCATAAAACTAGTTTTCTTTAAACCTTCAAACACTTTATTCACATTAAAAAGTCAGCCTCACCACATCCAAACTTTGATTATCATTTAGATTATTTCCATTTTTTTTATGAAACTGTATTAGGATCTTATTATGTTCACAAATTTCAGATTTTTTAAGCTTCGACTAGATACTTATCCTAACTATTTTGTAATTTTATTATATATCCTAGTTATATACTTACTAAGGTTATCAATCTTGTGATTTTATTTTGGCTTAAATTTGAACTATACTAGATTCAATTTTTTATATGCAATGTACTTTTAATAGTTGTATTTTTTTTTATTAGTTATTAGCTCAGGTAGGAAAAAAAAATTCCACCCTTAATAACTACTATTATCAACTAATAATTATTTATCATTTTGCCCCCCTTGAGTAAAATTCTGGGTCCGCCAGTGATAGAAACCACTCGTCAACTGGTGAAAACATTCACACATAATTCAGACAATGCGGGATTCAAATTCGTTATCTCATGTTCGCATTAAACCCAATTTGTGATAGTTGTTTTGTTCATAAATGTTTAGTTTGAAATGATATGTTTTAACATGTGTATATTTATATATGTTCTAAACAACAATAACTAGTGATTGGTTTATTTATTTATTCAATCCAAATCGTTCACTCCATGGATACGGTTTGGCTCCTCTACAACTAATATCTTTCTTGATTAAAAATTAAACTAGAATCTTATGACTAACTAAAAAGATTCTTCTCTTCTCCGTGTGCAAACAATTATTGACACCAAACATGGTTTTCAAAAAGAAAGTTGGAAATTTGTACCTTGCAAGCCGAAAATGAATGTTATTGGTTCACGATGGATTTTCAAAACTAAACTCAAGGTTGATGGGGTCCATTGAACATTTCAAAGGTAGACTAGTAGCAAAAGGCAATAATCAGCTTGAAGACATAGACTCTGATGAAACCTTCAGCCCCATCATCAGCCTTCTGTTGAAAACAATGGCGAACACAATAACTCTAAAATAACCTTAAAGAAAATTGATGTCTTGTCTAAATTAGAGGTGGGCATTTCGGACCGAAAGCTCAGACCGAATTGAAAACCAGACCGATCGAGTCAGTTCAGATCAATTTTTTATTTGTTATTAAATATTCGGTCTTAAAACTCGGCCCGGGCCAACGTTTCTAATCTGGTCCTCGGTTGCCCTTTCTGAAACTCGTCCGGTAACCGACCCAGCCCTGGTATGATTAAAAACCTAAAACAATTAGGGTTTAGTAACCAATTTCTTCTCAGTTTCTACTTTCTAACCCCGTGCGACTCCTCTCCTCCTCTGCTACTCCTCTTCCAAATTCCCCTATTTTTCTGCCTCCCCTACGACTCCTCTTCCCCCCTCTGCTATTCCCCCTCCCCTATGACTACTAAAACCTTCCAAAATATTTATAAATAAATACAACTCATCGATCTCAAACCATTTCTTTCCTACAGCAGCAGCCGCCTTCATCTTCTTTTTTCTGGTTTTCTGGGTTACCCAATTCGTTCTTCATTGTAAGTTTTTTTTTTGTTTAAATGTGTTCTTGGTTCTATGCATTTTGTGGCAAATGGCGACCTTTTATATCAACATGAAAGCCAAAATTAAGGATTGGGTTTAGTTATATATAGTTTTTAGATACGAAGAAATGAAGAACTGATGACACAATGCCTCTGTGTTTGTTTAGTGATTTAGAGAAAGGGTGTTTATAATTGCAATAAGATAATGGATATGTTTGTAGAACTTTGTATGATATTTGTAAACTCTGACACTTGTATGCTCTACAACAAATTTCATGAATTTAGTGTTCATGTTTACATGCTATTGTTATAGTTTTGATCACAAATTGTTGATGTTGATGTCAGTGATACATGTTATTGTGTTATAGTTTTGATCACACACTACACCAAAAGGCCAGTTTAGCTACGCCGAGCTGGCCATGGTTCTAAACCGTTGGTTTATTTGCCACGGCCGAAAACCGTAGCTACAAGTACCAACGGCTTAAAACCGTGGGTAAAAAAATCTAGCCACGGCTTAAAACCGTTGGTATATTTGGCACGGCTAAAAACCATGGCTATTAGTAGCAACGGCTCCAAACCGTGGGTATTATTCGCAACGGCTCCAAACCGTGGGTATTATTCGCAACGGCTCAAAACTGTTGCAAAAAAAAAAAAATTAGCAACGGTTCTAAACCGTGGCTAGATCTAGCAACGGCTCAAAACTGTGGCTACATGAAAAGCTGAAAAAAAAATTGGGCAGGGTATTTTGGCGCTCGACCTTCCCTCCACTCGACTTCCATCGACAAAATCCTTCCCTCCCCTCCACAAACCTGCTCCCTCCACTCGACATTGAACTCGACTTCCCTGCTCCTTCTCCTTCCCTGCTCCCTCCCTCGACTCGACTTCCCTGCTCCTCTTCTCCTTCCCTGCTCCCTCCCTCGACTTCTGTCCTCCCCTCCTTCCCTGCTTGCTCGACTTCCCTGCTCCTCCCTCCACTTCCCTCCTCCCCTCCTTCCCTGGTCTTCCCTCCTTAGTACTTGGCGACTTCAAAATCGATCAGCCACTGCAACCGAACAGGTACTCTCTCTCTCTTTTATTTTTGATGAAATTAGGGTTCGATGATTGTTTTTTTATTTATGTCTGGAAGTAATGATAATAATATCTTTGGAAGTAAAAGATCAACAATGAGGGAAGATTCAAAATGTGAAATTAGAGCCCATACATAATCTGAAAAGCCGAGGTAAGATTATTTTGTTTTATTTATTTCATAGTTATAACTTTGTCGATTTTCTTCCCATTATGAATTTTGATATAGCTAGCATCTTTGGCTTTTAAATTTGTTTTGTACAACATATGATAACCCTTCCTTACATCAAACTAACTACTATAGAGTATGGTGTCACAATAATCTTCATTTATTTATGTTGTTCGCAACAAGCATCTAATTAGTATGAGCTTCATCTTGTTCCCAGTTTGTTTTTGCTGAATAGGATCTAAAATGAATCTGCCAATGAATGTGTCATTTCTACAACATGTGAGTTGATCAAATAAAATGCTTTCCTTGGTTCACATTGTTGTAGATTATGTGTGTCAGATCCTGAGCTCACCAATGTTAATGCCTTTATTAGTCATTTTTCTATATCCTCGTGTTAAAAATATTAAAAATGCTTACAGTGCCTCCTGTTAACTTAGGCATAGGGAGAGATGTTATAGCTAGTAAAGAAAAAGTACAGGGTTCACCCATTTCATAGTGCCTGACTAACATGTTGAATATAGATATTCTTTTTGGGGGTGCATGTATATGAGGTGGTAAAGCCCTTGATGATGAATTGCTACCATCTAAGATATTATGCACTATTTGCTTGACTACATTTTATTAATTGCATTCTCCATAATGCTTTATGTTGGTCATAGTTCATTATTACTGATAAAATTCTATTTCTCTATTCAACTTCCAAAGCCTAAACCCCCTACAAAGTGGGAGGAGTTTGCAAAAACAAAGGTACGTGACGTACATCACTCTTTTTTTCTTTTTTTTTGTTGCTTACTTAAGAAGAGGGATACAGGGTAATGAATATAAGGAAAATGAGAAAAATAGGCAATGACCAAGGGTTTTGTTCTTCACATATCTTGATGAGATTATTGATGATCTGGAATTTAAACTGGAAAATATATTCTTCTACCCTGCTGAACTTTCAGTCGTCAATCATTAGTTTTAGGCTTGTTGAAATATATACAAGATCAATGGTCACACTGGACAACATTGGGCGTCATAAAACTCTTTTCTACTACGTGAAAAGGGTCAAAAGTCCATCCTGTATTTTTATTATTTTTTGAGAATGAGCTTCAGTATTTGATTAATTGATTCAAAATCAAGGGAGAGATTAATAATTGAGTGAGACTGAGAACTTACCTTCTTGGGATGTGTTTACCCAGTGTAGGTCTGTTGTCCGAGTTCTGAGCTGATATGGATTGGCACTATTTGACTCAAGAATTTGTTTTGCTATTTACTACAAATTGTCTTTCTGCTTGTATTATTTTTTTATGCTAAATTTTTTCAAATTGAAGTTAACAGAAGAAAATACACATTGTCCAGTTGATCAGTTATATATGTTTGAAGACAATTGAAGTTGCTAATAATATCTTCATTTTAACCATGAAAACCCAGCTTTCGGTTACTTCTGGATTCCATATATATCATCTATATTTCGATATGCTTGCAGTACAAATATTTCTCTGTCAGTCACCATGTATGTTGATTTAATGATCTCAATGTTTTCCTTAAATCACATGGGAAATGTGAAATATTTGATATTTGCATCCGAGTTGGTATTCAATTTGTCTTTCTAATTTGATTTCTAGTTCTCTTCATTTGGTGACTTTCCTGGTTGTGTACTCCAGTATTTATATTATTTGCTTTTTGATGTTTGCCGAAACAGTGTTCTAGGATATCCAATAGCAAAGGTCAAAAGTCATTTGAGGTTGTGTTTTCAAGCTTCATTGCTTAGCTTACAGACCATTCTGTCCAGGTTTTGCATTGCCAGAAAAAGTGTTTAGTTGTAAAACCCTCACTCGACCCTCACCGAGTGCTGTAAAACCTTTTTAAAAGTCGACACAGTATGGCGTGAATGCTAAGTGTGTGACCATACAACAATCAGTCTTATGGAGTGGATCTAGATGCCATATTGAGATATGTTCTTCAGTTGGGAATTAATGTTAAGTTTCAGGTTTCGGCCATTAAACATGTAGATCGAGAAATGAATGAAGGATCATTGAGAAGAAACAATTAGTAACTCCTTGTTCATACTTCCAATTTGATTATATAATAGTGAGAATAAAAGCTATTAGCTCTCTTATCATATAATCTATATTCTTAAAGTATACAATCTATACTGAAATTTGGGTTAAATTAGGTGAAACCCGCTTATGATACATTTGACAAGTAAAATTCTATCTATACCTTCTATAAATTTATAAAAAGACATGATCAGATGCAGGTTTCTCCAAATTAAAGCCCTAGACCTGCGACATAATAACAATTCACTCGTCATTAATAACAATTTTTTGTTTTCTTTTCGATTCGGTCCCTTCAAAGTTTTGAAGGAGCTTGTAGACTTGCCAAAATTACAAAATTCAATGATTTTAACTTGTACACTTGCATCTTTTGCCAACAAAAACAGGTTATAAATTTGATTTGTCAAATTTTAATTCATCCAGAAAGATGATTTCTTATATTCCTTGGATTTAAATGGAGTGGTACCTGTATGATTTATCCTATACATCCATCAACTTTTAGGTTGAGTAGTGGTTCATGGATCATATTCATCACAAGTCCATTTCTTCGGATTTCCAAAGTGATGATTGGGAATTATGCAATCATATATTGGAGGGTTTTTGGTAGAAAACCCAGCCAGTGTGCTTCATGACCAGTCTACAACAAAATTAGCTATACTCACACCATATTTGTTTGTCCTTGAAAAAAAAAACAGGAAAAAGAAACTCCATATTTGTGCACAAAAACTATTGGGTTAACTGCCATTTCTTATTTCTTATTTGCGTCCCTGCCATTTCAAGCATCTTGTAATTGATGTTAAACTGCCTTTCTTTCTTGGTTTTTGATATCTAGTTCTTTGTTTTATATGCTAAAATCTTATAACGATCTTCCTTTTATTTGCACTCTTATGGGTTGTTGATGAATTCTTATTTAATGTCTATATATTTTTATTTTGTTTTTTCTAAGATCAGTAATAAGCATGATTGTGGTATTTTAGAAACAATTAGTTTGGATAGGAGATCAAATGTAACTCAAGTAATTAAGTTGGATTGAGAATGTAGAAAGAAGGTCAATGAAACATTGTATAGGGTACC